>JAODAL010004277.1:0-159194 GCA_025379985.1 Phyllomedusa bahiana
TAAACAAAAACCCGAGGGGTGTTTTCATTAAATATTTTGATGGCATAGCAAATGGAAATGCCATAAATTTGCACTGACTGGGAGTGCACTAGAGAATAATCTAAGCAGAAGCCATGTTTCAGACTTTACCAGTGCAATTCGTACAACCATGCATTTTTCATTCATTCCTGTGACTTAATGGAGCAATATTATAAAGCAAGAAGTACTGAATGGAGTAAGTAGTAGATATGCAACAGTATCAAGGTTGTTTCTAGTGCATGAGAGTCAGTTACCTTCATTCAAAGTCGAGGGGATTTACCATCTCAGATATTTACAACATATCTTGAATATATCTAGCTCTTACCTATCTCATAAACAAGAGTCCACTTATCCCCATTTTTCCTTGTGCCTCAGCTGCAATGAACATGGCCATGTATACACAACGCTCTCTATTAATTTCAACGGGGGTTTCAGGTACAGTCGAGTGCACTTGCTTGGCTGTACTCGGAACTCTAGGTCAAAATTTATCTCCCTAGGTGTTACCGTATATTTCCTGCTATTAGACAAGTTGTAAATTGGCTTACAGTGCAGGATGCCCTTTGCTCTTGAGATCCAACATAATTCATGTGATCCTCCATAGTTAATCAATATTTTGTCTTGTAGTCTGACAACTCATTTCCCGATACCACCTCAAGCGTCACACTCTTCCTGAAATTATTGGTGTTCCTATACAGTTTGAGAACATAAAGGATGGATAACTTCATTCTAATAGTGAGATAATGCAATCAGAAATCTATTTTATACAAATTAGATCCCGCATTGTCTATGCCTTCCCTATATATCTTTGGATATAGAAAATGTAGCAAAGGCCTTTAAGGATGCATTCATTTAACCACTTGCAACACATTGCTATATAATTTGATAATGATGTTTTTTAAGCACTTTACTTACTAGTGTCCTTTACTTCACATTGACATTATCAAATGTCACTGCATTCATTGCTGCTTGCAAAATGGTCAAGCCAAGCTCTTTCTGTAGACACCACTTAAAAGTCATCAGATCAGTAGTTGAATGAAATAATTGAATTTACCGAATCCATAAATCCATGTGTTAGTATTTACAATAAAGTCTGTTAGTAACGGAGATGGATTAAGAACCGAGCAATCCTCCGTGAGCAAAAGGTATAGAAGGAGCTGGTGGTTTTACAAACCTTAGATTTCAAGGCAGCAGGAAAATCTGTAACAGGGCCTCCATCCTCAATGTTACATAGTTTGTGAGATTAAAAAAATAACATCTATCCATCTACCTCAGCCTATTATCCTAGATGGTTGATCGAGAGGACGGCAACTACCCCATGAGGTAGAAGCCAATTGTCCTTATTTTAGGAAAAAATAGTCTGATAGTCAGAACCAATCCCTGAATCAATCAAAAATATCTCCAGAATTCTAAGCATTTTAGTAAGATGAGCAAGGTACCCAATGAACTATATGACATAAGATATAGTTTATTAATGAGTTACAGTGTTTTCCAGGAATTACAAGATGGTAAACAGATGATACTGAGAACCCAAACTGGTTCCTTTTAAACCAAATCAAATTGAGCCCTAAATGTAATTCTAAGTAGGACTAATACACCAACTTCTGAAGAAGCTTGGTTGAAATATGTGTTAGGTGTATGGTAGCTTTCATGGTTGATAATATTTTAGTGTCTCGTCATGCCTCATTATGGCTCCCAGCCTTATTGAGGTTGCTTAGAGAACTGTGTGTAAAAGTATAAAGGTGCCCATTGCACCAGACTTGTGGTCAAAAAGGTCATGTTGAGACCCAATAAGAAAAAGGGTCCAGACAGCAATTCTGGGAGAGAGCAATAAAGCCCGTCGATGAGCTGAAATGTTGTAAGGATCAATAAAGAACTCTGTATCTTCTGGAAGTGCTTTCGGGACCTTTTTTGTTTGGAGACTAGAAGGTAAAACTGCAAAACCATCATTGTAGCACCATCATTGTAGCACAAGTCTTATGCCTCCAAATGAGAAACATAACACTTGTGAAATTGGACATTTATGTTGCTGAGAAACTTTCAAGCATAAGTGCCTTCTCGAGAGTAGAGACTGTGTAAGTTGTGCTTTTCTAATGGACTCTGTGGTTGACATGTATGTATGGGACTGCACCTGGCGTCTTTTCAGCCCGAAAACTGGCGCAGCCCTGTTTGCTATATTTTTAATCAGGCGCACTCCAAAATTAGAAACATTATAAAGCGCCCGTGGCACTGTGTAATGCACCTAAGATCGGGGGTGCGTGCTGGAGGCGTGTCGCACTGCAACGTACGACTCTACACATTTATAGCCTCAGTGCAGCAAATCCAGGTGCATTACTGCTGGAACAGGTAGAGCACTTTAAAAGTGGTTTACCTGAGCCTGAATTGACGCTTTGTAGCTAGAAAGTGCTAAATCTATGCCCTGCAGTAGAACAGGTTCATAGATTCAGGAGCATTCTACGCTACTAATGCATGGGAAAAAAATGCCGTTTGAGTGCCATAATAGATACATGTCGCCCCAAGTGCTGATTGGGGTCGGCCCCCTTTCACTTGGGACGCAACATCACCTTTGCCCTTTGTATATTCTACATAAGCCTGCATTCACATCTTGCTACAGCATTAACACTACACATTTATGATTTCTTGTTAACCCGTACCATGACCTATGGAGGTTGGTTAGAGAACAGTGTGTAAAAATATAAGGGTGCCCATTTCACCAGACCTTTTTTTTACTTGCTACATAAGCCTGCATTTAGATAATGGTACAGCATCAATGCTATACATTTCCGATATCTTGTTAATCAGTGTATAAAAATATAAGGGTGCCCATTTCACCAGACTTGAGGTAAAAGAATTTTTCTTGAGACCCAAAAAGGAAAAATGTCCAGACAGCAATTCCAGGAGATACAGCATTAAGGCCTCTCCAGGAGCTGAAACATAGCAAGGGTAAAAAAAAAGGCATGTACCTTTAAAGTTCTGTCTGACCTTTTTCCTTTTTTAGCTTGAAGACAGAAACTAGGGCCACACTATAAACAGTAAGGTCTAAAACCACTCTTTGCCATAGTAACTATGGGCAAAAATGAGTTTAGACCTAAAAAGGTCATCCCATGGGCCCATGATAGAAAAATGAAACAAACTAAACCAGACCACAAGTTTTGCCTTCCCAAAGAAAAGATAAAGGTTATTCAATTAGACATATGTTGTTACGAAACTACCAAGCATAAGTGCCTCCTTGAGAGTAAAGAATAAAACAAAGAAACTCTATTTGGGGCCTTTTTCCTCTCCTTCTCCCAGGCAAACATATATGATCTTTAAATGCCAAAGGTGGCATTTTTTGCAACATAGTAGCGTAGAATGCGCCTGAATTATAACTGTTCTACTGGGGTCATAGATTTGCATTTCTAGCTCAAAGCTCCAATTAGGCTCAGAAAACATTTTAAAAAAGTGTCTACTGTTCCGCATAAGCACTGTTTTGCCTACAAAAAGTCATAAATGTGTACAATTGTAGGTTTTAGGCGACAGTCTCAGACGCCCCATGTCTAGCCATTATGAAGTGCTGCGGAGGCTTTATAGTGCGCTTAATTTTGGATTGCCCCTGCTCAAACATCGAGCTCACAGCCCCGTACATGCAAGTCACCCCTAGTGTGGAAGATACTGCTATAGAAACCTGGGCCCAGATGCATAAAAGTTGCTGCTCCAGTTTTCTGGCATTTTCTAATATCTGACTTATTCCTAAAGCATTTGTACCAAAAAGTATGTTTGTCCGATACGACCAACACCTTTGTCTGCCCCACTCTTCAGGGGTCGTGTCTACGCTAATTTGTACAATACGACACATTTATGTAGCTTTGAAGCCAAAAAATGTCGCAATTCATGTGTCCTTATTTGTGCCATTTTCAAAGTGGTGAGGCTTAGACAAAATTATTCACAGCGTAGGACACTTTTTTGGCACAAGGGCAGTTTGTCTTCTGACATGACACATTTATAAAGTGCCGTGAGACACTTTCAAACATAAGCATAAACTCAAATTTGTCACAGCACTGCCTAAGACACTTTCTACTTGGACACTTTCCATGCATCTGGGCCCTGGTGCTGACTTGGGTTGGCTCCCTCACATTTGGGATGCAACATCAGCACTACACGAGCCTGTATTTACTAACATTACAGCATTAACGCTACACATCTCCGAGGTCTTGCAAATCCATGTCGTGACCCATTGAGGTTGTTTAGAGAGCAAACAAAGGTTCACTATGAATAATTATATCTAATGATGATCATAAATAAGAAGAGAATAACTTCATCCCAACAGTGTAATCCCCCAGAACAAACATTCATATTAGAACAAATATTGTCTCAGCCTTTGGATCCATTAACAGCAAACCCCAAACTGCAATCGATATCTAGCATTGATTGAAGATGTTATGTGTTGAATGGAATGTAGCCTGTGCGGCTACAATGTAACATAAAAAGAAACAACACAAAAGAAATAATTCCACAAAGTATAATGTGTTGGTTTTTTTTACTTTCCATTGATGCTCTTTGTTCCAAATTGAATCTAGCATCAATACTGTATGCCTTAAGAGCAGGTCAGAGACGACAGAAGGTTTATATCTGTAGACCACGCCGAAAATTAGAAATGCACCCCTGCAGAAAGAGCAATGCACTTGTCTTCCACATTGTACTAAAGTTCGTGTCAGCCTATCTCTCCAGCGTTCAGCATGATTTTTTTTTATTTTCTGACTCTTGAGGCATCGGGATACAAGATTCAGATCTTTTGCTGCAGCCGAGATTGACTGTAGCTCTGAGATTTACATTGCCATTAAAGTAGGAGTAGGAGTGAGAGAGAGAGAGAGATGGCAGAATATAAATCTGAGCTCGTAGGCGCGATTAACCCTGTGTGTTCAATCAGGAATACTGTATACAGTATTATTTAGCTTGTTCTGCTTAACCCCTTCCTGCCGCAGCCTAATTTTTTCCATTCGTTTTTCCTTTCCGTTTTCCCAAAGCTAAAGTTTTTTTTCATCTGCATAGTCATATAGGGGGGCTGTTTTTTGCAGGACAAGTTATACTCTTTAATGGTATACTTAGAGATGTGGCGGTAAAAATAAAATTATGCTCGGCTGCACTCCTGGGCGTCAGGCATTCCCCAAACTCCTGACCATTCAGTCCAATATATTTACTTCACAGGAGCTACATATATCTAAAAAAGCTTTTATTATGAAACATATTTCTTAAAAACATGTAACCAACAGTGCATAGTCATGCTACTTGCGTTTTAGGCAGTCCATAGAAAAATAGCAGCCAGCAAAAGTTCTTAATGCATAAATCGCTAAGTCTCCAATGGTTCCCTCTTTACTCGGAGCCAACTCGTGGAGGTGCAGACAGACAGGCCGGGGAGGGTGTGTTACATGTTTTTAAGAAATATGTTTCATAATAAAAGGTTTTTTAGATATATATAGCTCCTGTGAAGTATATATACTCTTTAATGGTTTCATTGAACGTACCAAATAATGTACTGAGAAACCGGAAAAAAAAAATTCTAAGTGGGTTGAAGTGTGAAAAAGAACATAACTGCACAATTTTTTGTGGATATTTTTGTTTTTTTGGCATTCACTTTTCAATGTAAGTAATGTATTCTCCAGGTCGGTACAATTCTGGGGATATCAAATATGTATGTTTTTTGATGTTTTATTACTTTAAAAAAAAAAAAAAAACATTCTCTATTATAACTATTTTTTTGTTTTTTGATCTTCCATCTATGGACCTGAGTGTATGCTTATTTTTTGTAAGCTCCAGTGTACTTTTTATTGGTACCATGCAATTTTTGATCACTCTTCCAGTTTTTAGGGACTTGAAATGATCAAAAAACACAGTTTTGGCATTTGGATTTTTTTCTTTTCTTCTATAGTGTTCAGTGTCCAGGATTCATGATGTTATATTTTGATTTATCAAACTTGTATGGATGCGACAATACCAATTATGTGCAACTTTTTTATTTTTGTAATTTTTTTTATTTGTAATAACGGAAATGGGGGATGTATTAAACTTTTATTTTTTTATTATTTTTAAACTTTTTTTTATTATTATTAAATATAGACTTCTAGGCCCTTCAGCTTACTTGACCATTAAGGCCAAGTATATTCACACAGCGTCTTGCGACGCGTACCTGTGCACACCGCAAGAGGCTGTGTGTTTAGAAGAACGCGCTGAGCAGCACTCGGCGGCCCAAAGGGACATGTCACTTCTTTTCCCTGGCATTCAATATGCGGCGGAGAGGACAGAGCTCTATGAGAGCTATGATTACCGTAATTACAGGGCATATTTCGGGGCGTAATTGTGTTGCAATGCACCCTGAAATATGCCCAGTGATAAGTCGTGTGAACATACCCTAAGAGGTGTGATCACTTGTACACTGTTCTGCTTTATATAGATAATTATTATTATTATTATTTATTTTAAAGCGCCATTGATTCCAGGGTGCTGTACATTTAGGGGGTTACACACATAACATAAGTCAAACGAGTACAATGATAAGTGATTAATGACAATTGGCACGACAGAGGGAGAGAGGACCCTACCCGCGAGGGCTTACAATCTACAAGGAGGGGGAAAGAGACAGAAGGCAGGGGCAGACATGTTTGTGGAGGAAGTAGTGACAACAAGGTTAGTGAAGGTTATAGGCAAGCCCGAAGAAATTGGTTTTCAGGTTGCTTTTGAAGCTGGTGAAAGTGGAGGAGAGTCTGATGTGTTGGGGCAGTGAGTTCCATAGTGTGGGTGAAGCACGGGAGAAGTCTTGGAGATGGTTGTGTGAGGAGCTGATAAGGGGAGAGCAGAGGAGAAGGTCCTGTGAGGAGTGGAGATTGCGTGAGGGGAGATATTTGGAAATTAGGGCAGAGCTGTATGGAGGGGAGAGGTCATGGAAAGTAGATAATAGATAATGGTAAAAAGTAATAGGAGCAGAAATATGGCAGCTATGGAAGCCTTCATTAGGCTCCCAGCTGCCATGGCAACTGCTCTGCATCCAAATTTTTGTTTCAGGAGGGAGGATTGAGGCGATGAACTGTGCACAGCAATAGTCCTCATTCATTTAGATTTCACACGCCATCTAAAGGGTTAAAAAGCTGGGATTGGAGCTGGCTCCGATTCCTGCTGTTAGGAACAGGTGTCAGCTGTAATCGTCATTAATCAATTACACATGGTGACCTCAGGCAATGACAGATGAGCACTGAGTGGCTACCGCAGTGACTATCCAACTACCAGGAGCAGGAAGCTTAGAGAAACCTTGGGAGATGATGGGCAATGGCAGTGCTGCAATGGAGGTTAGCCAGGAGGGGAAATTGTGGTTTTTATTTTATTACAGCATCACTTTCTCAAATTTATTTTTTAAAAGTTCAGGACAGTCCCTTTTTATAATCCCATCCCTGGGTTAATTGATGCATCATTGTAAAGAGTACATTATCATTCCTAGTGTGTATGTATGATAGTCACCATCAGTTGTACTTACCTTCTCCATCTTTACAAGTAGGTACAAGTGGGAACACAGACTCTACTAATGTAGAAGGCTAAAGATTGCAGGAAGCAGAAACAGGGATAAGACTTTAGACTAAGGGTAGGAATAAACTGTCCAGTTAAATGATGTCTGTACATATACATACACAATCAGCAATGTACTGCCATATAGACATATAAAGCTAGAAGTGAAAGTCCACTAATGGCACAAAGAAGGTAAAAAAATGTGTAAATAAAATATTGAAAAACACGAAAAAAATTTTATAATACACTTGTCTTGAGCCGTACAATAAAGTGATGCACTCAATAAATTTTATTATTAATTGCCACTAAGGAGAAAAACAACAGAATTGCATTTTTTGTCTGTTCTTTTAACCTATAAAGATAATATAAATTAAAGGGGTTTCCCAGTATTCTTTTTAAACAAACTTATACTCGTGCAAAAGCTGGAAATGAGAAAAAAAGGATCCCAACCTATGTCCTCTCGTGTGTTTCAGCACTGCCATTGACCACCGACTTCCCAAGTCTTCTGTTTACTTCTTGGTCCTTATAGTGGAAATGTCATCGTTGCAGCCGCTGATTGGCTGCAGCAACCATGTGTCCTTTCCTGATGTCAAGATGAGGAAGTCAAGGGCTCTGAATGTTAATGTCAGGCAATGCATGTGACAGCAACAGCATTGATGTTCTGACTCCAGGACCAAGAAGTAATCAGAAACCCCAGGAAATGGTTGGACAGCATGCGAAGAAAGTGAGGACAGATTTATTTTTTGTTTTTTACTTTTTCTACACAGGACCAGCATAAATTTATGAACAGAAAAGAAAGTGGATAACCCCCTTTAAATGTAGGGAAAATACAAAAAACCAAAAAATGAAGGGATTTAAAAAATGACTCCTCCTTTAAACAAGTGATGAAAAAAAAACATTAAAAACCCTGTAACCTAAAAAAGTTATAACTGACTGAAAGGGTTTGTAGCCAAAAAAAAAAAAATTTCTCTTTAGGGCCACAGGGCCCGTTTCCCAAATCCTTTAAGGGGGAGTGAAAAATGGGGCCAAAAATGTAAGAACCTGTTTTTTCTGCAGGGCAACAAATAGGGCCCGGTTAGCCAATACCACAAGTCCCCGGCTCCCGGCAAACCCCCTTTACCCTGGTCTGGCGTTTCTTCTGCAGGTTCCCCACATACAGGCAGTGAAAAGCCAAAAACCAAAAAGTCTTGGGTCAGGCACCCCTTTTACCCTTTGGGCTTTTTTCTGGGAGGACATACATACAGGGGAGTTTAGACCAAAAACCCCAAGTCTGGCTCAGACACCACCTTTTACCCTGGGTTTTTCCCTTTTGCGGGCATAACCCTACAGGGGGAAATGTAGACCAATACCACAAGTCAGGCTTTAGGCAAACCCCCTTACCCCCCGGGCTTGGGTGTTTCTTCTTTCGGGTTTACACATACAGGGGGTGTAGAGCCAATACCCCAAGTCCCCGGATCAACACCACCATTTTTCCCCGGTCTGTTCCCTTCTAACTGGGGTTTTACATACAGGGCAGTGAGAAAAACCATACCACAAGGGCCCGGCTCAAAGGGACCACCTTTAATTTCCCGGGCTGGCTGTTTTTTTCTGCAGGTCAACATACAGGGGGAGAAATAGAGCCAATACCACAATCTGGCCAGGCAACCGGGGGTTTACCCTGGGCCCGGGCGGGTTCCCCTGCAGGTCATACATACAGGGCAGGTTAGAAGGGCCAAAAACCACAAGGGCTGGCTCAGGGACCCCTTTTCCCCCTGGCGGGTTTTTCTGGGAGGTCATCATACAGGGCAGGTTTGAGCCAATACCACAAGGTTTGGGTCAGGCACCACCTTTTCCCTGGTCTGGGGGTTTCTTCTTCATGTCATACAAAAACAGGGCGTTTTAGAAACCAATACCACATTCTGGTCTCAGGCACCACCTTTTTTCCCCGGTCTGTTCTTCGCAGGTTTTCAAAAAGGGGAGTGTAAGCCAAAAAGCACAAGTCTGGGTCAGGCACCACCTTTTTCCCTGGCGGCTGTTTTTTCTGCAGGCATAAAATACAGGGGATTGGGAGAGGCCCAAAAGCACAAGTTTTGGGGGCAGGGACCACCTTTTTCCCTGGTTTTGGCTGTTCTTCTGCAGGGTTTATACAAACAGGGGAGTTTAAAAGCCAATAGCACAAGTCTGGGCTCAGGCACCCCTTTTAAAACCCTGGTCTGGCTGTTCTTCTGCCCGGGCATACATAAAAGGGCATTGGAAAAAGCCAATACCACAATCTGGCCTTTAGGGCACCACCTTTAAACCCCGGTCCCGGCCCGCTCTTCTGCAGTTCCACATACAGGGCAGGGGTAGAGCCAATACCCACAAGCTGGCCCCAGGGAAACCACCTTTAAACCCTGGGCTGTTTTCCGCAGGTTTATACATACAGTTCAGTGTAAGCCAAAAACCACAAATTTGGGGTCAGGAAACCCCCTTTACCCGGTTTTTGGGTTTTCTTCGGCCCTCTACATCAGGGGAATTTTAGAGCCAATATCAAAAGTCTTTGGGTCAGGCACCACCTTTACCCTGGTTCCCCACTGTTCTTTTTGGCCCCCTCCCTACATAAAGGGGAGTGTAGAGCCAATGCCACAAGTCTGGGGTCAAGGGGCACCACCTTTTTCCCGGGCTGTTTTATCTGGGAGGTCATACATAAAAGGGCAGTGTTTGGCCAATACCAAAAAAAAAAGTTCCCCGGCTCGGCACCACCTTTAAACCCCGGTCCTTTGGGTGTTTTTTCTGCAGGTCATACATATAGGGCAGTGGGAGAGCCCCAAAACCAAAAGTCTGGCTCAAGGGGAAACCCCCTTTTACCCTGGTCTACTTTTTTTCTGCAGATCATACAAAACAGGGGAGTGTAGAGCCCAAAAACACAATTCCCGGGGTCAGGGACCCCCTTTACCCCTTTGGGCTGGTATTCTTCTGCAGATCATACATACGGGCAATGTAATCAATACCACCCAAATCTGGCTCAGGCCCACCTTTGCCCTGGCGGCTTTTTTCTTCCCGCAGGGGCCCTACATATAGGGTAGGGTAAGGGGCCAATACCACAAGGGCTGGCTCAGGCACCACCTTTTTCCCCTGGTCTGGCTGTTCTTTTTGGGGAGATCAAACATACAGGGGGATGTAAACTTTCCTACCACAAATCGGCCTTTTAGGAGGGCAAAAAACCTTTACCCTGGTCTGGCTGTTCTTCTGCATCATAAAAAAGAGGGGAAATGTAGGGGTCCAAAACCACAAGTCTGGCTCAGGCCCCCACCTTACCCCGGTCTGGCTGTTTTTTTTTTCTGCAGGTCTAATAAATGGGCAGTGTAACAATACCAAAGTCCGGGGGTCAGACACCAAACCTTTTCCCCCGGGGCTTGGGTGTTTTTTCTGCAGGTCATCATACAGGGGAGGGTAGACCAATACCACAAGTCTGGCTTTAGGCACCACCATTTTTCCCGGTCTGGCCCGTTCTCCCGCAGGTTTATACATACAGGGCATAAAAAGCCAAAACCCACAAGGGTCTGGGGGTCAAGCCCCACCTTTTCCCTGGTCTGGCTGTTCTAATTCTCTGTTTCTATGTTTTTGGGATCAAAGAAACATAAATATTCTAATGCATTTTTCAGAACACTCAAATCTTTGGGCATTAAAAAGTGTTTTTGGGAGGGCGCTTATCGCGCCAAAGTTTTGGGAAAGTGGGCTGTTCATAAAACTATAGAATTGGTTTTACTACAGGGTTTTTGAATTTTAAAAAAACTTTCGCACCCTCCTTTTAACCAATCGTCCCCTTAATTTTTTAAAAAGGGGAAAAATTTTGAAAAAGGGAATAACTCTTTAATTTACTTTTTTAAGTAATAAACCCTTTTAAAAAAGGGGTTGGGGGACTTAACTAAGTTCCAGGGGCCCCGAACAAAAAAGGGATGACTCCCCATACCTTGTGGCCAGAAACTGATACAGAGGCATAAGGGGCCAAAAAATTAAAGGTAGGGCCCCAAAAGGGGCAAAATTTTGGAGAAAATTTACATAGTTTAAACTAGATAGAAAAAATTTACCTACTTAAAAACAATGTTCCCTTTCATTGGGGGTTTGGGCCCCCAAACCTCTGGGGCCCCCACCCAGCTGCTATGGCTTTTAAAAACACCCTTGCTGGGGAAGTCGATTTAAATTTGGCCCCGTGAAGCTCTCGGGCTTCTTGTCCTCTTTTTGCCAAACCCTTTTAAAAATTGTTTCAGTTCCCAAAAACGAAAAGGCTTGGACTTTCACACAGGAGAACAGGGGAATTTCCCCGTTTGGGCCCCCGGGGATGGGCAAGTTAGGGGTTGGGTTTTTAGGGGAAAATGCAAGAAAGAAAGGGTTCAAAATTTTGAAGTAGATGGGAAGAGGGCATGGGACAGTTTTATAAAATGTACTTTCAAAAATTGGGCCCCCAAAAATTAATTTTTCCCTTTGATGGGCCTCAAAAACATCTCCTTTATGGGTCCCCAAGAAAACAAAAATTCACTGGTGGGCCCCAAAAAAAACTCATCTTGGGGGTTTTCCCGACAAACAAAATTCAAATGGTTTTTTTCCCACAAATCAACTCATCTGAAGGTCCCAAGAATTAACTCATCTGGAGCTCCTCAAGAATCCACTTTACTAGTAGGTCCCAAAAAGCAACTCATCTGGGGGTCCCAAAGAATCAACTTTACTGGTGGGCCACAAAATCAACTCATCTGAAAGGGGCCCAATAAATTTAAATTCCCAAAGGTGGGGGCCCCAAAAAACATCCCCAAAAAGAAGGTCCCCCAAAAAAATCAACTTATCTGGTTTTCCCAAAAGGGGCACTCATTCCCGGGGGTCCCCCCAAAAAATAAATGTCCCCTGTTTGGGGCCTTTAAAAAACAACCATGTTGGGGATCCCCAAAAATCAATTTCCCAAAGAGGCCCCCGGGACCCCCCTCTGACATTTTTATACGGGAAATGGCAGATAACGTTTGCTATTGGGGCCACACAAACCAAAGAAATTTTTGGGAAAACCAAAATTTCAAAGCAATAAAAAACAAAAAAACCACATAATTTATTTAAAAAGTGCAAAAGAAAAGGCGACCATTTTGTCTTCCCCCTTTGGAAAAAACCCTCACTCCTTTTTTTAGGGGCCATTTATTTTAAATTTTAAACTTTTGGGGACCCCCTTTTTTTTCCCTGTTGGGTTAAAGGGGGCAGGGGGACTGAAGACTTACTGTCAGATTACAGCTGATCAAAGGGGAATTTTAAGGGAGTAAAAATACCCTTTTCGATCAGGGTTATCGTCAGGCAAACCCCTTAAACAAGGGGAAAAAAAAAATTGGGTTTAATTTGGGACATGAGGCTTTTGCTGTGATGATCTCCGTCAGTTTTCCAGCCCTTTTCCTATTTAAAAATTGGGGTTTTCCAACTGGGCATCTTCTCGCCCGTAAAGGAAACAACAACATACTCGCTAAAACAGTCAAAAAATATTGCGAATTTTTTTTTTTCCTTTAGTGGAAAAAAAATAATGAAGGGTTAGACTTAAAATAAGCAAATGGGGAACCAAGGATTTCTTTAAGAGCAGATGGGAAAAGAATAATGCCCGCCCTTTTTCATTTAATTTAATTTTATACTGCATAAAAAAAATCCACAGTGCCGGCTCCCTTGAAATTCTGCTGAAAATATTCTAAAATAATCATCAAATGCAAGACCAAGTAAGGGCTGTGATCAGGAATTGTTTGAAAAGAAGCTCCTTGAACTATCACTGTGAAAAGACATCAGTTACACTGGTGATATTTGTATATTTTCAAATGTTTTCATAGGTTTTTTTCTTTTTATGGAAAAACCTTAAAGAACACTCACCATTTGCTCATAATAATTTGTTTCAAATACATACTGTAACGGCTGGGTAGTGGTTCCACTGGACCACCGCAAGCGATGGTAGTTAAGCCACGCCAGGGAGCGGAGTCTAAGTAGCCCCCGGTATTCACCAGAGCCCGCCACAAAGCGGGATGGACTTGCTGCGGTGTGAGGCTACCAGGTCGCTACCCCTGACGTGACTTGCTTGTGATGGCGGCCGAGGTGCAGCAAGTTACAGAATCATAAGCCAAGAATCGTTGTCGTGGGCAGGCAGTAAGGTCAGGGCTGGCGGCAATGGTTCGTGGTCGTGGACAGGCAGGAAGGTCAGGGCAGGTGGCAGAGGTTCGGAGTCGAGAAACAAAGAGGTCTGGTACACGGTAAGGCAAGAATACACTTAAAGAATGCTTTTTCTAGGGCACGAGGCAACATAGATCCAGCAAGGAGTGATTGTGGAGCGAAACCTTAAATAGGGGAAGCGCATGGCAATTACCGGGACGCTGGCCCTTTAAATTTCCAAGAACGAGCGCGCGCCCTAGGGAGCGGGCACACGCGCCTCGGCCGGCAGAGGGCGTGGATGGGACAGGAACGAGGTCAGGTGAGTCTTTTTGTGCTGCGGACCCACCGCCCGTCCCGCGGCCAGCGGCGCCACCCGGCACCGGCAGGCACCGGGGGGGCGGCCACGGGTGCGCCCGCGGTCCGCCGGCCGCGGAGCGGGACCACCCACGACAGTACCCCCCCCATAGGTCTCCCCCTCTTCTACTGATGAAGGAACTTACGAATCTGATCTTGTTTCAGGAAATTGGACTCCGGCTCCCTCGACCTCTCTTCGGGGCTGAAGCCGCTCCAATCTACAAGAAAGAACCGCTTACCCCTGATGGTCTTCATGTCTAAGATGTCCTTCACTTCAAAAACATCAGGGGACTCTGGTACCGGAGACGGAGCAGCGCTCTTCTGGGAGAACCGGTTCAAGACCAGAGGCTTTAGGAGGGAGACGTGAAAGGCGTTAGGAATCCGGAGAGATGGAGGTAGGCAGAGCTTGTAGGACACCGGATTCAGTTGCTGAAGTACTCTGAAAGGCCCCAGAAACTGCGGACCCAACTTATAGCTGGGGATCTTGAGGCGTATGTATTTGGAAGAGAGCCACACTTTATCCCCTTGGAGGAACGTTGGGGAAGGTCTTCTCCTCTTGTCAGCTTGGCTGAAGCCTGGAGTAAGGCTTGTCGCCAAATGACCCCGATATCCTGAACCTGGTTGTCCACGGCGGGAACCTCGGAGGCCGACACCAAGGGAGGGGGGGGCGGATGACGACCAGGACACAAGGTGGAACGGCCAGTCGAGTCGGAGTCCCGATGGTTATATGAGAACTCGGCCCATGGAAGCAGTTCGGACCAGTTTTCCTGGCGTCCGGAGACAAAGTGCCGTAGATACCCCCCAAGATCTGGTTTACCCTCTCCACCTGCCCATTTGTCTGGGGATGGGACGCGGATGAGAAATCTAGCTTGATTTGCAAGCGGAAACATAGGGCACGCCAAAACTTAGAGACAAATTGGATGCCTCTATCGGAGACGATGTGGGATGCTAAACCATGCAGGCGAAAAATGTGATGGAAGAAGTGGCCCGCCAATTGGGGAGCAGAAGGGAGACCAGGAAACAGCACAAAGTGGGACATCTTTGAAAATCGGTCAGTGACCACCCAGGTGACTGAGTTTACCGAGGAAGAAGGAAGGTCCGTGATGAAGTCCATGCCTATGTGTGTCCATGGAGACTCCGGAACGGGCAGAGGGTCTATAGAGGCCGGGCGGCCTGTGGCAAGGGACCTTGTTTTTGGCACACGGGTGCAGGAGAGAACGAAGTCCTTGACATCTTGGAGCAGAGTTGGCCACCAGTAGTGTCGCGAGATGAGGACGTAGGATTTCCGTACCCCAGGGTGGCCGGCCAGAAGAGAACTATGCCCCCAACCCAGAATTCTCCTCCTGAGTGCGGGACGCACGTAGGTTCTGCCCGGGTGGAATGCTACGGAGGTCCTCAGGAGCCACACGAACCAGCCGTTCAGGACCAATGATGTGCTGAGACACTGGTTCCTCCCCGGTATTGTCAGAAGCATGGGAGAGGGCATCCGCCTTGACATTTTTCTCGGCCGGTCGGAAGTGGATCATGAAATCAAAGCATGAGAAAAAAAGAGACCACCGGGCCTGGCGAGGATTTAGACGCTGAGCCATCTGGAGGTATTGAAGATTCTTATGGTCTGTGAAGACGTCAAACGGATGTCGAGCTCCCTCCAACAGATGTCGCCACTCTTCCAGGGCCAATTTTATGGCCAACAGCTCCCGATCTCCAATGGCATAATTACGTTCTGCCGATGAGAAGGTGTTCGAAAAAAAAACGCATGTGACGGTCTTGCCTTTAGGGCTCTTCTGGGTCAGGACCGCCCCTGCTCCCATGGAAGAGCATCCACCTCTAGCTAGGGTCTCTCTGGATCCGGACGGACCAAAATAGGTGCTGAGGAGAACGCTGTCTTCAGTTGGGAGAATGCTTCCTCGGCAGACGGAGGCCAACATTTAGGATTAGCGTTCTTTCGGGTGAGAGCCACGATGGGAGCCACCAGCGTAGAGAAATGGGGAATGAACTTCCGGTAGTAGTTGGCGAATCCTAGGAAGCGTTGAATCGCCCGGAGACCGACAGGTCGTGGCCACTGCTGGATCTCAGAGAGTTTAGCTGGGTCCATCTGCAGACCTCGATCGGAGACTATGTAGCCAAGGAAAGGAAGGCTGGCCTGGTGGAACCGACACTTCTCCAGCTTGGCATACAGTCGATTGCCCCGCAGGCGTTGCATGACCTGGGGTACTTATACCCGATGGGTTTGTATATCAGGGGAAAAAATCAGGATATCGTCCAAGTATACAATGACGCAGGTGTACAGCAAGTCCCGAAATACGTCATTGAAGAACTCCTGAAATACGGCTGGGGCATTGCATAGCCCGAAGGGCATCACGAGATACTCGAAATGCCCATCCCGTGTGTTGAAAGCCGTTTTCCACTCGTCCCCTTCTCGAATTCTGATGAGGTTATAGGCTCCACGTAGGTCTAATTTGGTAAAAACCTTGGCTGCATGGAGACGGTCAAAGAGCTCAGATATCAGGGGTAGAGGGTAGCGATTCTTCAACGTGATCTTGTTTAGCCCTCTGTAATCAATACACGGACGAATTGAACCGTCTTTTTTCTGGACGAAGAAGAAGCCAGCACCGGCGGGCGAGGAGGACTTGCGTATGAAGCCTTTCAACAAATTCTCCTGAACATAGGCCGACATGGCCTGGGTCTCGGGCACAGACAGTGGGTAGATCCTACCCCGTGGTGGACTGGTTCCGGGGAGGAGGTCTATGGGACAGTCATACAGCCGATGGGGCGGTAGCCTCTCAGCCTGTTTCTCCGAGAATATATCTCCAAAATCCTGGTACTCCGCTGGCAGACCTTGTAGAGACTTGACGGATGACTGGGGAGGAGAGATGGACACCGGGCGTGGTGCCACCAAACAGAGATCCTGGCACTCCGATCCCCAACGCAGGACTTCACCTGTCTTCCAATCAAGCGTAGGGGCGTGACGTTGCAGCCAGGCAGCCCCAACATGGTCGCCGAAGAAGCGCGAGGCAGGACATGAAAGAGATCATCCTATGTGTGTAGGACCCTACCGGAGGGTCAGGCCGGTGATGAACTGATGGAGTCGCTGGAAGCTCCCAATGACGGAGATGAGTCAACGCTTCTTCCAGAGGATCACTGGCAAGCGATAAGATCGTAAACAGGGAGAATGAATAAGTTCCCTGCGGAGCCGAGTCCAGGAAGGCAGGAACTCGAAGAGATAGGCCACATTCGTTGTACCTCACTGGAACAACAGTCTCGGAGAGGAGACTGAGCCTAGGGACGCCTCCTTTGGCACCTATGGTCGAGCGATTCCCGACCGCTGAGGACGCTGCGGACAATCCTATGGAAATGGTCCAACTGGGCGTAGAGGCAAAGGTTCTCATCCGGCGGCGGGACAGCTCTTCATCGACAATGAGCCGGTCCACTGCATGGTTCACTCGGTGGAAATCTGTGGAGAGGCCTAGACCTGGAAGCGGGACCAGAGGAGACGACGAGTTTGTGCCGAGTCACTCTGCGGAGCTCTTGCATGTTTCCGGAAACGCACTTCTATGCGCAGGGTGCGATGGATAGTTCGCACAAAGAATGGGAGGTCTCTTGCTGCAAGTGCGTCTTTACTCTGCTGACAGGCCCTTCTTGAATGTGGCGAGAGAGTTGCATCATTCCCACGACAGCTCGGAGGCTAGGGTGCGGAATTGGACGCATAGTCTCCTACGGAGGAGTCCCCTTGGCGTAGGTTCAATAGCGCTGTCTCCGCAGAAGATGCTCGCGCTGGCTCCTCGAAAACGCTGCGGAATTCAGAGAGGAAAACCTGTAGATCTGTGGTCACAGGGTAATTCCGGTCCCAAAGAAGTATCGCTCAGGCCAGGTCCTTTCCGGATAGCAGGCTCACCACGAACGCCACCTTTGACCTTTCAGTAGGAAACTGGTCGGCCATCAGCATCACGTGCATGGAGCACTGCGTGATAAATCCTCTGCAAAGCTTCGAGTCCCCATCGAACTTGGAAGGTAGAGGAAGGCGAAGCTTCGGGCCCACGGTTGCCAGCAGGATGGCCGGGGGTGTTGGAATCACCGGCGAAGAGGCAGGTTGCTGCTGGGAGGCCAGGAGTTGACGCATCATGGCGGACAGCTGACCTAATTGCTGTGCTTGTTGCGCGATCTGCTGCGACTGTTGGGCGACAATGGTCGTGAGATCCGCAAGACTTGGCAGGGGCACCTTGGCGGGATCCATGGCTGGATCTAACTGTAACGGCTGGGTAGTGGATCCACTGGACCACCGCAAGCGATGGTAGTTAAGCCACGCCAGGGAGCGGAGTCTAAGTAGCCCCCGGTATTCACCAGATCCCGCCGCAAAGCGGGATGGACTTGCTGCGGCATGAGGCTACCAGGTCTCTACTCCTGACGTGACTTGCTTGCGATGGCGGCCGAGGTGCAGCGAGGTACAGAATCGTAAGCCAAGAATCGTAGTCGTTGGCAGGCAGTAAGGTCAGGGCTGGCGGCAATGGTTCGTGGTCGTGGACAGGCAGGAAGGTCAGGGCAGGCGGCAGAGGTTCGGAGTCGAGAAACGTAGCTAGAGGTCTGGTACACGGTAAGGCAAGAATACACTTAAAGAACGCTTTTTATTCTATGCCTCTAAATTAACTTACACAGATAGGGAAATAGCCCACTATCTAGACACATTGGATATACCTGTAGTATCCAGTGTAGAGACAGAGGAATTAGCAGCTGATATAGACAGAAGAGATCAGCAGGGCTATAGGGAAATTGGCGACTCATAAGATGCCGGGACCTTATGGGTTTCCAGCAGAATGGTATAAACAAGACACAGAGCAATGGAGTGGTAGACTGGAAAATTTGTTTGCGGCGGCAGACAGACTCCCTGCCACATTCCTTCTCTGAGGCAGTGATCACAATAGTCCATAAACCAGGCAGGCCCCCTGATCAGTGCAGCTCATATAGGCCAATTTCCTTGCTTAAACCTAGATGCAAAGATCTTGGCGAAAGTTTTGGCTATGAGACTGAATGGAGTGATTCCATCATTAGTTTGCACAAACCAGTCGGGATTTATGCCGGGGGAAAACTGCTGACATTAATCTGAGACGACTACTTACCAACTTGAATGTCACCCATACAAATGCGGGGAGTAGAGTGATCGCTGCCTTAGACACGAAAAAGCTTTTGACTCTGTTGAGTGGAGATTCATGTGGATACTGTTGTCACGAATGGGGATTCCTTCTATTTTATTAAATGGCTGCGCCTATTGTATTTGCAACCCACGGCGAGAGTCAGAGAAAAATGGATTGCTTCCCCCCCCCTTTCCCACTGGAAAGAAGGCACTAGGCAGGGGTGCCCACCTCACAGCTGCTCTTCTCCCTCATTATGGAACCACTTTCAAGTAATGATTAATGCACATGACGGTATTCAGGAGGGTCTGTTGCAGGTCTTGAAGAAAAAATATTGTTGTATTGCAGATGACATTTTTGGTGTATTTGGGAGACCCGGGGGCCTCTTTGGAATGTTTGCTGAAACGGTGAATACATTTGGGAATTACTCTGGTTTTGCGGGTTTAAACTGGGGGAAATCCTTACTGTTTATGCTAGGTGACGTTTGACCTGAGCTTGGTGAACCCCCATTCCCACTCTTCAAATTGTAAACGCAATTAAATCCCTCGGGGGTGATTATACAAAAAGATTTTTCTAATTTTTGCTGTGCTAAACCTCCAGCCATTTGGTGAGACAGGTAAGTTGAGGCTGAATTCATGGGCCACTCTCCCTCTGTCCCTTTGGACGGTGAATATAGTTAAAATGGTAATATTACCCAAGCTCTTATATAATTTTATACAGAGCAGCCCCTGGGTTGATTCCCATGTCGCATTTCAAGCTGTTAGACAAAATGTTTTTCTTTTCTATGGGGAGGCGCCACTCCTCGTCTGAGCAGGGCTACACTTAAAGCCCCACATGACCAAGGGGGGCTTGCATTTCCTGACCTGTATTTTTTATTATGTTAGCGATCCAGTTAACATATTATCAAAATGGTTCCGGGTAATGCGAATGACCCGTCTGTGGTGCTAGGGCACCCTTTGGGAATAGGCTCACTTGAGGGACTTGCCAATCTGCCTTATAAAAGAGGGAAATTGTTTTGACATCATTATACACCAATGATGAGTGCAGCTGTGTCGGTGTGGAAGAATTTTATTCACCCTACGGACATGTGGCGAAGACAAGCTTGGTCCCCGGTTGTCCCTTGTGGTGTAACAGGAAACTGCCAAACTAGTTTGAGCTGCCAGACTATGGTTTCTGGGCTGCCAAGGAGTGAAATACCTTTCGCAATTGTATAAAGATGGTGTATTCTTGACGTTTGCAGAGATGCAGCTAAAAGTTTGACCTTCCTAGGGGATCCTTTTTTCGATACCTACAGCTAAGGCATGCGTGTATTAGCGCAGTTTTTGGGGGGATTGTAGTCCAGCTTGAATACGGGTACTTAGAGGCCATTATGAGACGGGTTACCCTTAAAAAGCCAGTTTCTTCCATCTATAAAGCTGTTATGGGTTGTTAGGTCTCCCCTCTGGCAGTCTCTTTTGAAAGGTGACAGAGAGATGTCCCAGCCTTACCAAATGATGCGCTCTCTGAGCTGGGGACCTCTTGGCGTCTCTCAGTTCTGAGTGCCAGGGATCAGCTGATCCAAATTAAATGGCTCCATAGGGTTTATCTTACACCAGTTCGACTATACCAGATGCATTGTTTGTCCTCCATGGCTTGTTCCCGGTGTGGGGCAGAGAGAGGAACTTTGATTCACATGGTGTGGGAGTGCCCGGTTCTGCAAAAGTATTGGCGGGAAATCCATTGTTTTTTGAATAGGAAACTGGGTTTCCCTAATGTGTGTTCACTTGAGAATAGCCTCTTAGGTATTGTAGAAGATCTAATTCCGGGTAAATCAGACCGCACCCTTTATCTACTCCTGCTCTTCTATGCCAGGAAAAACATTCTTTTAAACTGGAAACCGCCCAAGGTCCCTACTTTAGAACAGTGGAAACAGATGGTTAATGCGGAACTCCCTAGGTACAAGATTACATATGCTGCGAAGGGCATCCCCAAGCGTTTCAATGCAGTTTGGAGCAATTGGACTGCGGCTCAGACGATCTGAATGTCAATGGATGTGGGTAGATGGGCCAGAGACCGACAAGTGTGAATGAAGATTGATTGTGAGGGTGTGAATGGATGGCACAGAGGCATGACATGACTGAAAACACTTGAGGAGAGTAGTACAAATGATGGGCGACCTCTATTCCTTTTTGTCATTACTCATTTACACTTGTACTATATATAAATGCACTATCGAAATGTGCTTTAATGTATATCTCCTGAATTATTATCTGGACACAGCTAAATGTATCATATATATACAGTTGCTATTGCTAGTTTCTCCTTTGCAATTGTAAAATCTCTAATCTTGTAGTACTTGTAATGCCTCTGTAGAACATGTGAGAATGTTGTTTTTTTTTTCTTGTGCTTACTTGGAAAATTTTAAAATAAAACCTTATAAAAAAAAAATAAAAAAAAGAACGCTTTTTCTAGGGCACGAGGCAACATAGATCCAGCAAGAAGTGATTGTGGAGCGAAACCTTAAATAGGGGAAGCGCCCGGCAATTAGCCAATTACCGAGGCGCTGGCCCTTTAAATTTCCAGGAACAAGCGCGCCCTAGGGAGCGGGCACGCGCACCTCGGCTGGCAGAGGGCACGGATGGGACAGGAACGAGGTCAGGTGAGTCTCTATGTGCTGCGGACCCACCGCTCGTCCCGCGGCCAGCGGGTGGCCCGCGGCCCGCGGGCCGAGGAGCGGGACCACCCGCTACACATACAAATGTAATCCAATCATTTCTTGTTTTGTTAATTTTTAGAATATACAGTGGTACCTTGACTTAAGAGCATCTTGAATTAAGAGTGTTTTGAGATAAGAGCAGTCACTTGGTCCATTTTTGCTTTGAGTTAAAGGGGTTGTCTCACTACATTGATTCCTCTTACCTCAGTCCTGTTTTCTTGGTTTCATTGTGAATTCAGGGTCGTGTTTACTGGCTTCAAGTAGGCTGCCGTAGAAGCCAGGTCTGTAGCTATAGCGACCAGTTCTGACAGCCTACCAGGAGAGATCAAATAGGTCTGTAGCTATAGCGACCTGTGGAGCTGATGCAGCCCATACAAGAGGGGATATCTAGGAATAAGTAGAACACTGTTACTGGACATCTTTTTCAAAGTTACTTTTTTTTGAATGTTGTTTATCATATATAGCTATCTTTGTAGTGAGACAACCTCTTTAAGAGCGAATGTTTGAGTTAAGAGTGAAGGAGAGCAGGCGTGCATTACAGCAGCTCCTGCTCAAAAGCTCCTAATCTACAGCCATCCATGAATTTTACACAAGTGATCTGCTCTGTAAACCATCTGCCATTACAACAACATTGTGTGAGCCCCTCCTAAGTGAAGGGAAAAAAAAAGAGAATTTAATTTTAGCGATCTCCTCCACCTCCATCTCCAGCAGCATCTTCATCTGACATCCAAGGTGAATATACTTAATTAAAGCAGTTTATTTCTTTACAATCTCTTTTGTTATATTGTATACAGTATCTCTATACAATGTACAAGGTGATTCACTAAATTAAACCAGTTTATTTCTTACATTCTCTTTTGTTATATTGTATACAGTATATCTATACAGAATACATGTTTTTTAATAAACATATACAAAATTGTGGTGGTTTTAGGGTGCGTGGAACAGATTAATGATGTTTCAATTCAATTTCTATGGGAATATTTGCTTTGACATAAGAGCAATTTGCGTTAAGAGCAAGGTCACAGAACAAATTAAACTCGTATCTCAAGACCCCATTGTGGTTTGTTTCTTACTGAAACAGAGTTCAAAATCCCCTGCATAGACATGAAGGTAAATAATAAAAATCTAGTTGCTTTCAACCACCACTAGGGGGAACTTTCTAGAATCAAATTTTACAGTTCACTTTGAACTCAATAATACATCCATCACCAGCAATTTCCCCCACTCACTTTAGACTGTATCTAGAAGAAGGGGACGTCCTCTACGTCTTGAGGAAAGAAGGTTTCTACATAAACAAAGAAGGGGATTGTTTATGTTGACCCTTGATATATTAATAAATATTAATTAGGTCCCCCCACCAAAGCAGTCTTTTTTCCAATCTAAAAAACCTTAATTTTTCTAATCTTGGGTATTGTAGACCAACCAGTCCGTTTTTCACTTTCGTTGACGTTTTATGTATGAAGGGGTTCTCCACTGGTTAAGGATTGAGATGAGATTTACTGCAGAATTACACTACTGGCTGACTACAAGTAACAGCAGGCTATAGTCATCATGGCATGACCAACCATAGCTGCCGTGATATTTTTTCAGCTACCATATAAACATATTGTTCAATGGAATGAGACGTCCAAAATTTGAAGATCAAGGCAAAAAAAACGGGACAAAAAATGAAAACCGAGGGTAAAATACGGGTCCGATTCTGAATAAAATCCGACAAGGATGTTCTCTTAGCTTTCTTATTTTATAGCAAGTACAAACGGGAAACAAAACAACAGTTAATGACATTTTTTTTTTTTTTTAAACTCCCACTTTAATTTACAACTTGATTGAGATCCAGACTGTTTGACACTTTGGGCCATATGTATGAAAACTGTTTAGGTCTAAAACCCATAGCAACCAATCAGAGCTCATATCAACCAATCAGAGCGCCCCTCTCATTTTTTCAGAGCACTATATGAAATGAGAGAGGCACTTTGATTGGTTGTTATGAGCTCTGATTGGTTGCTATGGGCTCTGATTGGTTGCTATGGGCAACAAAGTGAATTTTAGACCTGGACAGTTTTCATACATGTGGCCATTTATCTAAACTTCCATCTAAACTGATGAAAAAGACTTGAGGGTATTGGGAGAGAGTGTGCCTTATGTATGAAAACTGTCTAGCCGTAAGACTGTCTTTGTTGCTCATAGCAATATCAGAGCTCATAGCAACCAATCAGAGCTCATATCAACCGATCAGAGCACATAGCAACCAATCGGAGCTCATAGCAACCAATCGGAGCTCATAGCGACCAATCAGAGCTCATAGCAACCAATCAGGGCACACAGCAACCAATCAGAGTTCATATCAACCAATCAGAGCCCACAGCAACCAATCAGAGTCCATAGCAACCAGTCAGAGCCCATAGCAACTAATCAGAGCATCACTTTCATTTTTCCAGAGCACTATATGAAATAAAAGGGACGCTCTGATTGTTTGCAATGAGCTCTGATTGGTTGCTATGGGCAACAAATTAAGTTTTAGACCTAGACAGTTTTCATACATGTGGCCTTTTGTGCTTTGCTCAACAAAAAGGGGATGCCTTTGATAAGGTAGCCTAGTTTTGTGTGTTATGCTGTATAGCAAAAAATACGGCAACATTTTTCCGCAATTAGTGGCAGTAAGTAAGCCAACCAAGGTGCAAACTTAGGGGAACATATATGAACATTGGTTCTGACCGTCCAGTTCTAAATAGCTTTAAAGCAGTGTTGAATGTTCCAGAATGTATGAACCTGTTCTTCTGCAGGTCATACATTTGGCGACAACTTTGGCCTCAAGACCACTTTTAACTTGTGGTGTCCCACAGAATGTCCCCACATCTTTGACGCATTGCAAATTGTTGGTTCAGGCATCGACTGCGGCAAAGATTGGAGTGTTACTGTTCATACATCTATAGATCAGTTCTACAACAGCGAATTGGGGCAAAGAACCCTAGAAATAATGTTGCCCTTAGACAGTCTAATCATACGGTATACTTATTAACTCTATGTCACTTATGGCGCATTTCAAGACTGTCTAGTCTACAATTACACCAGTAATCTGTAGAGAAGCAAAACTGTGTCCCTATCTCGAGCATCTATGCCTTTTTTATTGCAACTTACGCTTTTATTTGCCTCGGCAGCAGCTGTCTGGCATGGATTACTAAATGTAACTACCTGTCAACCTCCCATAGACTATAAACAACCGGGCGGCGGCAGTTTATATCTGCAAGGATGTTCTGGAACTAATAGTGCAGCTGCATGGGTGGAGAGTCGGCTGTCAGAAGCAGCCAGGCTCTCCACTAAGAAGACAGGGATGCTTTATTACTGTCCCTGCCTTCCTGATCGCTGTATAGAGTATTCAATGATTGCTGTATACACAGATAGGTAAGAAACCTGTCACCCCCCTAATTCAGGCCACGGTGGTCACATGACCACCAAGGCTTAGTAACTGCACCAGTTCTGTAGTCAGTGCAGGGGATGTAAATGGGGCTAATATACCAGCTTCAGTTACATAGGAAATCACCCCCTAAAAATGCCCCCCAGAAGTCTATTTCTGATTTTATGGGGGCAAAATTTGTTAAAGAAAGCAACAAAAACACACATGCACAAAATAAAATATTAATATAATAAATACTAACAGCCCAAACCACAATTTTTAGCCCTGTCCCAAACACTCCTTAGACTTGTCAATGATGAAAAATTGGCCCAACAACAAAACTTATTTTAGCTACTTTTGCTGTTTAAAGATAATGAAACAAAAATGTGAAAAATAACTTTTTTTTTACTGTTTCCCTTATATTAAACAACAATAAAAAAAATGTAAAAATGGCATAAAAATTTAAGATTACTGTCCACCAATATCTCCAAGTCTTTTTTTTAGCGGTTTGGATAGCAGTTCCTAAACTCTTTCAGCCACTGGGTCATTGCTGAGTATTTAGCCACTTATGGTTATGGTTTTGTATTATACTTTAATGGTTTAAAACACACCTTGAATTCCGTCCTTACAGCGAAATAAAAGAGCAGCACTCGTGCCGTCGTTGCAGACATCCGCGAGCGGCTGCTATTTTGATACGTGTCGTTCGGTTAACCCTGATTGAAATACTTCTTAAACGATTTCAGCGGGATTTGTAATTGAGCATGTGAACTCTGTCTGTTTTAATCTCATGCCTTCAACTACTTCATATGCAGGCTACCAAAATGAATTTTCATTGCACAGTTTCTTATACTTGAATGTAATCTTTTTTTTTTTTTCTTTTCCGTTCCCCATTGTCTACATAGCTGGGGGTCAAATGTATCACAATAAGACAAGCAGAAGTACGGAGCAAAGAGATAACATTGTGAAACCTGATTTATATTTTATTAGCTGTGCCTGGGGAGACGCTGTAGTAATACTTGTAAGGCAGACGCTGGTCGGTCAGCATCGGAGGGGCCGTCTGATGCGGCAGGCCCGCAAACTGACACGGCGACTTCTGAGAGGGTGACTCCCCCGTCAGACATTTCATCTAACGCGCTATTGTCTTCTGTCCTTTTTTTTCCTGCGGCAGTGATTGAATAATTCAGCTCAAGTTACCAAAATAGCAAATTAAGTGATGCACAAACAAAACACATGCTTATGTACTGGGTGAAACGGGTCATAATGAAAGGTTCCCAAGTGCTGAGAACCTCAGGGGCGAAATGGTTTGTGAACTTGTTGATGCTGTAGAAAAATGGCAATAGACTTTTTTTTCTCCTGGAAGGAAGCTCATACAACAGGGCTGATGTTCCGACCTCTCTATGTCAGAAAAATTGTTAGAACTGTGTCAGAAAATTGGAGAGAAATCCTTCACCATAGATTACAATGCATAAGACCGCCGCCACAGATGGAGAACTATATTTTTCTATTAAATTGATGGACATCTTGTCGACAAATCTGATGAACTCCATTGTGACTACATAACTGAAACAAACCCAAAAAACAGTTGCTAGATGTAACAGTAAAGGAGTGTGAAATAATTCATGTGTCCCTTGGCATCTGCAGTATGCTGCTGTTTTGTTTCTTGTTGCAGCCATGATACCATGCAACCGTATATATATAGATATATATTTATATATATATATATATATATATACATAACAGAGGAAATAGGCAGCACTGTGTAGAAAATAGCAGCTGTGGGTGTCAGCAAAATTGGGACAGTAGTTACCAGTCCTAGTAAATATCCAAGGAAAATTCGCAGCACTCCTTATTAAAAAAAATGCAAAGAACTTTATTCCAAAATGTCCAAAAGCGACGTTTCTGCTACAGGAGCCGAAATGTCGCTTTTGGACATGTTGGAATAAAGTTCTTTGCATCTTTTTGAACAAGGAGTGCTGCGAATTTTCCTTGGATATATATATATATATATATATATATATATATATATATATATATATATATATATATATATATGCATTAGAACAGAGTATAGCTGGAACCCACATGACCTGAGTAGTATGGAGACCTGGTCTAGTCAAGTAGGGTATGTTCCCATCTAAACTGAGGTCAGTTTTGCCATTGGTGGATAGGCTGTTGGAATTTGCTGTGCACTATGAGCGACGTGTATGAGAGTTTGCACTGACAGGCCAGTTCTAAATAAGGTAGTGTAGAATGCACCAGAATGTATGAACCTGTTCTCCCGCAGGACATACATACAGGGCAGTGTAGAGCCAATACCACAAGTCTGGCTCAGGCACCACCATTACCCTGGTCTGGCTGTTCTTCTGCAGGTCATACATACAGGGCAGTGTAGAGCCAATACCACAAGTCTGGCTCAGGCACCACCTTTACCCTGGTCTGGCTGTTCTCCTGCAGGTCTCCATACAGGACAGAGTAGAGCCAATACCACAAGTCTGGCTCAGGCACCACCTTTACCCTGGTCTGGCTGTTCTTCTGCAGGTCATACATACAGGGCAATGTAGAGCCAATACCACAAGTCTGGCTCAGGCACCACCTTTACCCTGGTCTGGCTGTTCTTCTGCAGGTCATACATACAGGGCAGTGTAGAGCAATACCACAAGTTTGGCTCAGGCACACCTTTACCCTGGTCTGGCTGTTTCTCTGCAGGTCATACCCACATGGCAGTGTAGAGCCAATACCACAAGTCTGGCTCAGGCACCACCTTTACCCTGGTCTGGCTGTTCTTCTGCAGGTTATACATACAGGGCAGTGTAGCGTCAATATCACAAGTCTGGCTCAGGCACCACCTTTACCCTGGTCTGGCTGTTCTTCTGCAGGTCATACATACAGGGCAGTGTAGAGCCAATACCACAAGTTTGGCTCAGGCACCACCTTTACCTGGTCTGGCTGTTCTTCTGCAGGTCATACATACAGCCAATACCACAAGTCTGTCTCAGGCTCCACTTTTTCGGTGTTCTGTTCTTCTGCAGGTCATACATACAGGCCCAGTGTAGAGCCAATTGTACAAGTCTGGCTCAGGCACCAGCTTTACCCTGGTCTGTTTCTTCTGCAGGTCATACCTACAGTCGCAGTGTAGAGCCAATACCACAAGGCTGGCTCAGGCACCACCTTTACCCTGGTCTGGCTGTTCTTCTGCAGGTCATACATACAGGCGCAGTGTAGAGCCAGCAATTCGGGCTCAGGCACCACCTTTACCCTGGTCTGTCTGTACTTCTGCAGATCATACATACAGGCGCAGTGTAGAGCCAATACCACAAGTCTGGCTCAGGCACCACCTTTACCCTGGTCTGGCTGTTCTTCTGCAGGTCATACATACAGGGCAGTGTAGAGCCAATACCACAAATCTGGCTCAGGCACCACCTTTACCCTGGTCTGTTCTTCTGCAGGTCATACATACAGGGCAGTGTAGAGCCAATACCACACGTCTGGCTCTGGACCACCTTTACACTGGTCTGGCTGTTCTTCTGCAGGTCATACATACAGGGCAGTGTAGAGCCAATACCACAAGTCTGGCTCAGGCACCACCTTTACCCTGGTCTGGCTGTTCTTCTGCAGTTCATACATACAGGGCAGTGTAGAGCCAATACCACAAGTCTGGCTCAGGAACCACCTTTACCTTGGCCTGGCTGTTCTTCTACAGGTCATACATACAGGGTAGTGTAGAGCCAATACCACAAGTCTGGATCAGGCACCACCTTTACCCTGGTCTGTCTGTTCTTCTGCAGGTCATACATACAGGGCAGTGTAGAGCCAATACCACAAGTCTGGCTCAGACACCACCTTTACCCTGGTCTGTTCTTCTGCAGGTCATATATACAGGGCAGTGTAGAGCCAATACCACAAGTCTGGCTCAGGCACCACCTTTACCCTGGTCTGTTCTTCTGCAGGTCATACATACAGTGCAGTGTAGAGCCAACACCACAAGTCTGGCTCAGGCACCACCTTTACCCTGGTCTGGCTGTTCTTCTGCAGGTCATACATACTGGCGCTTTCTAGTTCCACTATGACAACTCAGGCTTAGGCACCACATTTAACTTGGTCTAGCTGTTCTAACTGTTTGGCATCAAAGAATCATAAATGTGTCTAATTCTAATGCGATGCCCCCAGAACACCCCAAATCTTTGGCGCATTACAAAGTGTTGGGGCTGGCAGTGATTGCGCCAAAGTTTGGAGGCTACAACAGCTTTTTGACGCAAATTATGCCACAATACTTGTGCAGTCCCATTCATGAATGTCGCCCTCAATTTTATTTATATACCAGATGTAGCAGTAAAGCAATTTGAAATAGTTCTTGTGTCCAGTGTTTATGTGTCTCTTGGCATTTGCAGTGTGCTGCTGTTTTGTTTCTTGTTGCAGTCATATTATATATATATATATATATATATATATATATATATATATATAATATATATATATATATATATATATATATATATATATATATATATATATATATATAATGTCTGACAGATGCAGGGCTGACATCTAGAACCTGAACCAGCCCTCTAACCCCAATCCTTGTTGTTGCCATTGCTGCAGTATAAAAGGAGAGGTGGCCATGCGTGCACAGCTCTCTCTGGGAATTTCAAGTAAGAAGTGAATGGAGGGAGCTGAACAAGGGCAGGGATGGGGCAAGAATGAGGATGAAGACTAAGGGGATTCCACTCTGCAGAAAGGTGCAGGTTTCAGAAGTGGGACACACATCTATCAGGCATTTGTGGCATATTTTGTGTATATTTGTCATAAATAATGAGATAAGAAAACACCATTTAGTGCTCACTTCATAGAGGGGGAACCTCTGTATGGTCAAGTGGGCTACACATCCCGGTCTTGGTCCCATATTAACTCCATATAGTTTCTTGTTCTATCAGTTTCTTGCCTTTATTCTTAATACGTTTGTTGAAAATATTATGCGTAAATATTAGAAATATTAGACAGAAATGATATTTTAGACAACTTTAACTGGATCACATTACACATGTTATCACTTTTAGCAGATGTTAGTTCTGCAATTGCTCCTTAAGCAGCGGCTGTTTGATCAGTCTCTTTATGTGAAGCAATAATTCAAAATAAAAAATAAAAGCAGAAGGAAAAGGAAGGAGTTATAGATATGTCTTGTCCTGTATAACTGATGGATAACAGTAGGATAGAATAATATAGTACGCTGGTCTATCTCATCCCATGGGTATACCACAGTACAGGCCTGAGTACCTTCTAAGGGTATGTTCACACTGCATAATTGTGGGCTATACTTTCGACCGTAATTGTGCTGCAATATGGCTGAAGTATGGCTCGCAATTATGGTAAAATGATGGCAGTCATTGAGTGCTATGATAACCCCACATATGCCCTGATGGGTACTGTGCGGAGTGAGAAAGAAGTGACGTCACTTCTTACCAGTGCTTACGTGCTGGGGAAAACGAAGGTGAATGGGTGCCAGGCTGGAGCACTTTAGAGGTACGCATACTTCTAAAACACCCATCGTATAGCGGCGTGCACAGTATATGCCAGGCAAACGCTGTGTGAATTCACACTAACACATATTCAGATATATGCAGTCAAGGTCGGCCAGGTTCCAGGCCTTTGATGTAGCAAATTAGAAAATATTGAAGGAAACCTAAATATTTTTGTTCTTTCAGCTGGTTTCTATAAATTGATATCTAGGGCGACATGTATGAACGAGGCTGCACCAGTTTTCTTGCGTACTTTGAGCCAAAAAAAATATTGTAGCCCTGCCCGACAGATGTATGAATAGTCGTATGCCAAAACTTGGTTCAGTCTGCACTAGACAAAACACTTTTGAATGCACCACAAGTGCGCCAAAGCCATACAAATCCGTACCATGGATGAGACAAAGTTTGGCACAAAATCACCCTCTCATACATATAATCATATTCTACACTCCTCATTTCGGTGCCAAGTTTCATACATGTCGCCCTTATTCTCTCCATGTTTGCTGAGGGCACAAAGTGCTTTAGGTTGACATGTATCAAATTCCCAGGAAAAATCGGGAAGGGTTTATAGGGGGGCTAGAAATTTTATAAATCTCATCCAAATCTGGTTAATACACAAGCTATGGACTTCCGGAGTGGTCACTCTGATGGAGAAACGGCACATGGTTTTATCAGCTTCAAAATTTCAGGAGTGAAATCTACAGCACAAAATGCAACAAGGTCCACGGTGCAAATTTTCAGCAGCTTGTAGACTTTACCCTCATGATATAACATAAAATCTGTGCCTTAAGCGAGCCACATCTCTTCCACCTTTTGCTCCCACTTTCCTCTCAGAGTGTGCAATGTCACGCACATTCACAGCCGAAGGGTAAGTATATGGAGGAGCCTTCATCCCTGTCCTCTATTTACTGTGCTGCTGTGAATGAATATTTTATGACCTGGGGATGTTAATGAATATTTACGACGAGCCTATGGGCAGGGATTGGAAAAGACTGCAGGCTGATGGAAGGGGAGTAAAATGCCACTTTCCATGATGAGATTCATTGCAAGGCTTCCTGTATTCATCTGTACTACTGAGGGTATAATGATAAGTAGTCATTAATACTATGGCTGAGATGTGGAATATGAGGGGGCCGCTTTTTCTAATGCTTGCTGTCATCATCAATCCAATAACAATTCTGAATGATATTACTCAGGTCAAGGTAGAATTGCCACCGGCAGTTCTTAAATCATCTTCTCCATTGCGGCATTAAACCTAGTTAGACATTAACCATTAGATAGAGGGATATCTATCTATCTATCTATCCATCTATCTGGGGCATAGCTATAGGGGGTGCAGTGGTAGCAGTCGTTACCGGACCCTGCAGTCTGAGGAGACCCAAAAGCCCTTCTACCACATAAAAGGACACCAGTATTGTAAATGGCACATAGAAACTGGGGGGCCCATTTCACTTTTTGCACTCTGGCCCAAGAGCTTGAAGTTACGTCTCTGCTATCTATCTATCTATCTATCTATCTATCTATCTATCTATCTATCTATCTATCTATCTATCTATCTATCTATCTAGCTATCTAGCTATTTAGCTATCTACATATACAAGTATAACCAGTTTGGCAGGAAATTCCATCCATATCAGAAGAGAGGATATTTTAGAACTAATTTATGTGACTTACATATTCTACAATCCTTATTTCAGATACACATTAGGGTTCCTTGGTTCCTTTCTTAACATATTTTTAGAGAGTAGAACATACAAGCTCCATGAAAATCTTGCTCTTGGTCAGATTTGACCCCAAGACTCCAACACTGAAAAGGAACCATGCGATGCTAGACTATACTAACCAAAAAGCCACCATGCTGCATTGGGCTAACCCCTGAGTCACCATGCTGTGATAGATATCTGCACTGTTTGTACCTTGTATACAAAGACATCATTTTAGGGGGCAGTTGCACCCGTAAATGGGCCCCAAAACTAAGGGGCTTGTGGCCTTCCTGCATCACATGTTGGCTGAATTAGTGTGATAACTGAGACATGTGTACTTTCCATTAGAAATACATGGTCTTAGCTATACATTTTCTCGTCCATATATTTATTCTCCCCAGCCATGTGTTGGGTCCTCTTCTGACATTCATCATCAGACCTAGTTTTGCAATTCAGAAAAGGGTTGACATAAAATTTGATTTAGGTCATCTGAACATCACCAATCACCCTGAGTTGATGTTAGGGTTTTTCATGCAGTTTTAGGAGTTGACTCTGGAGGCCCACCGATGAAGCTCTTTCTGGGGACCACCATTGGAGTTGATTCTGGTTGACCACCGTACAGTTACTGTAGATGCCTCTTATAATTTTGCCTTGTTCTCTTATGGTCCAGTCCGAGCCTGCATACATACTGACAATGTCCTGGTGCTGATTAGTGTCAGGATCCAATACGGAATATTCAGGGTCTGAAGATGATGTGGACCCGAAGAAGGAGATGTACATGGAGGGGTTATGTTTTCATCCTTTTGAGTTTTCTTTACAGGTAACTGTAGTTTCCTTCATTTGATTTCTGAAAATGTCACACTGTTTTCAGGCAATTGCCTCTTTGTTCTGTTTTGCAAAGCTAGACATTTCTCAGCACATTTACTCTCATAATGTCATCTACTGTGCGCGTAATTGCAATGTCTTGCCCTTGAATATTACATGAAAATGAAGCCATCAAAAGTTTTATGTACTATAAACCATATTCCACATTAGTAAATTATCACGGTGTAATGCGCTATTTCCAAGGTATGGCACCTGGGCTCTCATGAAAAATCTGTACTAGACCAATCCACCTATCTGGATTTGTATAGTCAGTTACCTCTGCTTAGTATTACGTTGTTACTTTCCTATTGTGATTATACCACTTATGCAGCAGTGCCCCCAGAGGACTTTGCCAGTGCTCCTAAGGGTTCCTCATAAGTGACTTAAAAAAAAAAAGGATTTGAGGCTTCTGCATCAAAGAACAAATTGAGGGTTGTACTAGCGTCCATTGTAAAATAAATCTAACCAATTATTTATGAGGTTTGCTAAAAACATCATAGTAGAGGTTTTATCCCACAGATTAACAGTTCTTCCTGAAACATACAGAGTGCGTTATTCCATACTACAGCCTTCTCAAAGACAGAAAGGTTGTTGGATCACCTCAGTTTCTCCAATGATCTAGTCGGGCCCTGTTTGACAAGATCAGCGTGTTCGGGAGTTATAGTGCAGGTCTCATTCCATGGATAAAACAAAGATTTTTATTTAGCACAATGTGTTTCGTGATACAGACAATTCATCAGGTTCATCCTCAGCAGGACTTCATCAGGTTCCTCCTCAGCAGGGCTTCATCAGGTTTGTCCTCAGCAGGACTTCATCAGGTTCATCCTCAGCAGGACTTCATCAGGTTCATCCTCAGCAGGACTTCATCAGGTTCATCCTCAGCAGGACTTCATAGGTTCTCCTAGAGTGCTTCATCAGGTTTGTCCTCAGCAGGACTCATCAGGTTATCTCAGAGGACTTCATCAGTTCATCCTCAGCAGGACTTCATCAGGTTCATCCTCAGCAGGATGAACCTGATGAAGTGTCTGCATCACGAAACGTTGTTTTAATTAAAAATATTTGTTTTATTAATAGAATGAGACCTGGACTTTAACTCTAGAACACGCTGATCTTGTAGAACAATGCCCGACTAGATCATTGGAGAAACTGAGGTGATCCAACAAACTTTCTGACTTTGACATATCGATCCTCTCCATGTGGAGAGGAGGGCGTGAGGAATCAGCAGTGGTCTAAGGCTAAACTGGCGATCGCAAACCAGGGGTGAGTTGTGCTGACCAGATGCACAGCTAAAATAGCATATTGTGAATATAATCTGTTCTTTATTACTCTAAAAAGGAAGCAAAAAGAACGTACTGCACTAGGGAGCGCTTGTCTTTTCTTTTCTCTTTTCATATTACAGCTTTGAACATTTTAAAGTTGTGCGAAGCCAAAATACATCTGTATGGATGAGCTTCTACTCACATCAAATATACACAATGTATAGAGGATAAAGTTTTTGTTTTGTTTTGTTGAGAACAAAAGGGGGCCCTGAACTTTTGTGCCTGAATCCTTGAGCCTACAGATATGGCTCTTTTTACATTACTTCACATCATACATAGAGAAGAGCTAATTTATTATGAGTTGTGTAGCACTCTAGATTGAGGTTGATGTCACGTAATTGAATTTGGATTGTCCAGAATTCATATTTGGTGAAAATAAAAAATAAAAAAGACCATAACCCTAAGACTAAGGGCCACATGTATGAAAACTGTCTAGGTCTAAAACTCACTTTGTTGCCCATAAAAAATAATTAGAGCCCTCCTCTCATTTCATATAGTGCTCTGGAAAAAGGAGAGGGGCGCTCTGATTATTTTTTATGGGCAACAAAGTGAGTTTTAGACCTAGACAGTTTTCATACATGAGATCGTAAGTTGGGGTTAGTGTTTTTTAACGGGTTTTGATATGTTAACTACCTGTTCCACAGTCCACCCTTTCCAGTGCTGCTCTCGGTGTGTCATCACTTTTGGTTACCAGTTATGTTTTGGTAAGCAGCTGTTGGACCAGAAGTGGCACCTGACTGAAAGTGATGTCACATTGGGACCACCACAAAACTGGGAGCTCTGTGGAACGGTAAATTAACCCATAAAAATCTGTAAAAACCCCAATCCTAATTTAGGGTTAGGGTTTGTTATGATCACTACAGTCAGGTGTTGGATTCTTTGAATCAGCCAGAAGTTTTGGTGTCGAATGATGTTTAGGAGCAGAGGTCCTCTAGATTTCAACCTTTACCCCAGTGTACAGTGGATCTGGACTTTGCTACATGGAACTTCCCAGTTGCTTCCCCCCGTACATTGTCATTAGAGGGTTGGGTTGCACATGCTGTCCCTTCAAGACAATGAGGAGGTCCACATGCGCTCTATGGAAGGTCCGGCTGTGGAACACTACCAACAGACAGGGGACCTGGTAAACAAGTGTGACCGCAAAAATAAAAGACTCATAACAGGGTTAGGGATAGGAATAGGGTTAGAGAAAAAAATCTAGGTTTGGGACAACCCAAACCCAATTTTTTTTTTTAACAGGTTCGGTCAAACCAGTCTCAAACCGAACTAGGACCTATTCGAGCAACACTATAAAACTATATCATCTATAAAGCTTTAGAGATGAGGTCGGTACAGTTGTTGGTCATGGAGCCATGATATTAGTTTCCTGTTACAGTAAGACCACTAAAGGCAGCAGAGGCTAATTTTATTAGTCTCATCTGTTTATTGTCTTCATTATGATGACTCACATTTACAGCTCAGGCCATCAAGAAACCTAATTACATAGAGCTATAAGGAGTCACCAATTTAAAGCTGATTAGCTTTAAAACATACAAATACCATATATGTTCAGCTCTTGACCCACATGTTAAGTCATTGCTATAGTGTTTTCACTTTTTTTCCCTCCAGGGTTTGAAATTTTGCTTAGGGAATGACAGACAATGACCAGCCAATCTTTTATTTCTGTCTTTGGAGCTACATGGATTTTAAAGTAGAGGCCATTATTATGGGTACCTTCAAAATTTGGGAAACATCAAAGAATTTTCCATAAATGTTGAGACGTTGTTACTTTTTCCCTAAATTTCTTTGCTAAAGATTATGGTTTATTATATTAAATGAATTATGGTCAACATTTATGAACGGGGTTGCGGCAGTTATTTGGTGTCTTTACAGCCCGATATCAGGCGCAGCCCCATTCCCACATTTCTAAATCTCCCGCATGCCACCCGGGGGCGCATTTCATTTCATTGGGGGGGGGGAGCATTAAAACCTAGCAAAGTTATATTTTTGTAGCTTTGTCGGCATTTCTGGGTGCTTTCGTGGAAAGGTAGGCACTTTAAGTGTTTACCTGATCCTGAACTGTTGCCGAGCGCTTGAATGCACCTGATTTTGACTCGTGTAGAGCGGGTTATAAAATCAGGGGGCATTCTACCTAATGTTTGCCCCATTTAATTGCCGTGTTGACGCCAAATTTCATACATGTCGCCCTATATGTCTAATACAATAATGCACAAACATTATATGAAATGAGTAACATTTATTTCGAACATCAAAAAAAAATACGATATTTAAAAATACAGACACCTGACCAATAAAACAGGGGGGAAGCAGGACCAAATATATGCATACATCAAGGACGACATGTCTGAATGGGGCTGTCCCATTTTTTTGGGGTATTTGTGCCAAAAAAAATTCGGAGCCTGTTCTATAGGTTTTTGAACAGTTACGCCAAAAATTTGGGCAGCGCACCAGACAAGGGGCACATTTGAATGTTTTTCCAAATATATACGGCAGAATTGTATTATGCGCCAAAAATTGACTGCTATGAAAAACATACTGAAACCAAGTTATGAATCCTTTAAAAAGGTTCATACAAATTTGCCCCCATTTTAAAGACTTTGAAATGCCATTTCGGTCTCAAGTTTAATAATTGTCACCGTAAGGGCGACATGTATGAATGTTGGCGCTGACAGGCCAAATTTTAAATTGCTTTAAAGCGGTGAAATACCATGTGCTGAACTGTTATTTGTAGTTCATCATTTTCTGCAAGACCTGTGGTGTGTGGTATTGCTTATGTAGAATAAAGGTGAAAGCAGCAAATTTAATTTCCCCACTGTCCCTTTGATTAAATTCATTATTTTAATGTAGTAAAAATGAAAACTAAAAAAGTCAGAACAAAATTTTATCGTTAACAATTAATTTTTTATTAGAAAATCAACTCAATGAATTGCACTAGTCTCTATAAAGAAAAAAGAGAATTTGAAACAAAGTTACATTTTAAGTATGAGTGACAGTAATAGCTACTTTCTCTTGCTAATTCTAACCCAAAAAATTAGATTGCCAGGTAGAGCATTGTGATATAGTAGAACGATAAATATTTAGCAGTATGATTGACATTTAGAAGCTTCTGTTCTTCTCCACAGAATTTAAGGGTGTTTTCACACATCGTGTTTTTTGGTGCATTTTGAAGTTGTCATCTTGAAGGTGGGTTTGGAGTCATTATCATATTAGAATACTGCCCTCTGGCCCAATGAAGTTAATTTTTTTTTTTTTTTTTTTTTTTTTTTTTTTTTTTTTTGGGGCCTCTCATGGAGTCAAATCTTTGGCCCTTTCCCAGATGAATTGTTTCTTGGGCCAATATAAACCCTTGATTTTGGGGCCCCCCGACCAGTAAATTTGATTCTGGAGCCCACGGTTTTGGAGTTGATTCTTGGAGCCCACCAGTGGAGTTGATTCTTGGAGCCCACCAGTGGAGTTGGGCACCCACCAAATTAGTTTATTTTTGGGGATTACCAGTGGAGTTGATTCCTATGGGCCACCAGTGGAATTGATTATTGGGGCCCGCTAGTGGAGTTGATTCAAGGGGCCCAACCTATAAATATTGTATATGCATCTTATACTCTGCCTCTTGCTTTTTGCCTCTTTTTCTCGTTTCTGCCCCTTCCCAAAGGGTGCTATGCGTTGAAAAGAAAATTCAGTCTGTTATTTAGGGCCTGTCAGGGGTTTTCCAGGTGGTCCAATCTAAACCTGTGTAACAGAGATTAACTTGACCCTTTTATATACATATAGCCACTTAAACATACAAAGTATCCCCAGCCCGGGAAAAAAAATGGGTCCCAGATCCCCTTCCATACAGCAAAAAAAATTTTTTATAAGCCCGCCATTTTTTTTTTGTAAAACTTTTTTTAAACCTTTATTTCAGTTCCTCTTTAAAACTCGATAGGATATCAAAATTCAAAATTGTATAAGTATAAAAGGGAATACTTAGATGAATAGTTGGGGCGTCCAGCCATTAAAGTGCAATGTTCCACCCCTTTTTTATTTTAAAAACCTTTACAATTTACCTATATTTTGGAAAAAAATTTTTTAAATTTTACATTATCTGCCTCTGTGTAGTCCCGTATTGAAATGAAGACTTTGGGCCCTTTATAGTACCCCAAATCCCATACTATTCTTGGTACAGCAAACGTTTAAAAATTTAGATGCCATAGCTGCTCTTGATTATGGCATCTAAATACTTATTGGTTTTTTTGGGAATTTTTTCAAATTAATATTTTATACTAAGGGTGCACATGAACGGGGTGGCAGTATTTGGGGGGCCCTTTTTGCCCAAAATGGCCAGCCCCTGGTTCTGATTTATAATCAGTCCTAAATTAGGTGCATTATCAGGCGCCCACGGCACTTTTTAATGCGCCTGAGATCGGGGGACGTTCTGGAGGCGTCGCACCACAACCTCTATGATTCTCACATCTATTGCCGGGTGAACAATCAAAACCACAGGCGCAGAAACTATTTAGTGCAGAAACACAAAGTTAATAGTGGTCTACCTAAGCCTAAGTTTTCGTTTTGGAGCTAGAAAGAGCTAAATCTATGACCCGCAGTAGAACAGGTTCACAGATTCAGGCGCATTCTATGCTACTAACATGCGCAATAAAATTGACACCTGGGCGCCAAAATTTATACATGTCACCCTAAGTTACAAAGCTGCTAAAGATAAGTTACTAAGATAACACCTTAGTAACATCTGGCATACATTTACTACATGGGGATAACATGGCATGGGCTTAAGACACAGCTGACACCGACATGCAGCCTTGGAAATAGAAAATAAGGCTAATCCTGGTCATTTAAATAGGTTTTCTGGGTATTTTTATCAATAAATTTAAGATACTGCAGATCTGGAAAAAAAAAAATCTTTACTCACCGCCATTCCAGCGGTGATGGTGCGGGGTATTATGGCTAGTCTTCTGTCTACCTCCAGCTCCGGCCAGTCGTCTGCCATTGACATCATTGTTTGGTAACGGGAAAGTGGTGACGTTCCAAGGGCATGGACATGACCACTGTAGCCAATTCACATGGTACCAATGGCCAAGAACCCACCTGCTATCAAAAGCTTGTTGAAGTACCAATAAGGCCAGATGAGCGATGGCCCAGAATCATCCAGCACTAGCAATGGCAGGGAGCTATTGGGGTGACTTCAATATTTGGAATTTTATTGGGTCTAAAGGCCGTCTCTCCTACTACACCATTTGACTTAAAATCTGTCCCTAGTTACTAACTGAGACTTATGGGCATGCTGGGCACTTGTCGTTCTATAGCAGATAGTAGTGTGGAACGACAAGTTCAGATGCCACAGCAGGCATGAGGTGAAATCTTCTTAACGGGACAGAGGAAGAAAAAACAAATGTTAAAACCCTTACTGCATCTTTCCATAAGTGAAAAAAAAAATACAACTTGTGTGAAGTTATATTTAAATAAAATGTACCTGTTTCAGGGACTGACAATACAAATTCAACTTAAAGGGGTTTTGCCACGAAGTAAAATTCAGGTGGGGAAAATGCCAAACTATACAATTAAAATTTTCACCGTTCATCTTCATTAAAAAATTCTGGGACGTTTTGATTTTAAACTGCACCTTTCGTGATTCATTGTAGTAACAGCTCGTCTACAGGGGATACGGACAGGGCTGAGGTGAAGAGCTTCTCGCTCCTGGACGAGACATGCTTTAGAAACTCCTCTCCCCTCAGGCAGCTACTGAGTGTTCAACTCCAGGTGTGTCTCTACTCACGTTCCTCTGTACTCCTTTGAAATGAGTCAAAACAGATGACAAAAAAGAAACAAAAAGAACCTCAATTAAGGTCTGTGAATTGATACCAGAGAGAAAAAAAAATCACAGGTTTGGTTCTCTGCAGGGATTTGAAAACCGAGCAGGACCTTGTGCCTGGAGCGCCAAAAACTTATACCTCTGAGCTTCTCCACAATGTTTACATAAACAGACCCTTTCTCTTAACTAGAAGAGGAAAGGCCTGGTGATGTCTCCTGCAGGGTCACATGATACTGCAATTCCAAATAAATCACACACGCCCCTTCTGAGCACACAAGAGATATAGGAGCAGGATACTGGAGGGTCATGAAAGAGATTGTGTAAATAAACCCTTTAAGAACAAACCCTAAGTCCCTTATCCCGTTCATAACCCGGGGACTGCCTGTATTTTTATTTAAAAAATTGCCATCGTCATGTTTGGTGTTATCAAACTGCTGAATGATGGCATGATGGCATCAGCTGTATCCTGAGCCCATGCTACATTATCCCTATGTAGTATATGTACAGGAGACATTACTAAGGAGTTAAAAAAGACGCGTTTCCAATAAAAAGCTTATAGAATAACTTTTCATTTTCTGAAATTTTACCTTTAGGAATTTTCCTTTCCATCTGCATCTTCGACCCAGTAAATGTATTTGCAATCTCTTTTGTAAATGACCCAATGAGTTGTACTAACATAACCTAGTTTTATTCTAATACTCTTTCAGACATGCAGAAGAAAGCCAGTCAGCATTTACATGCAAGCACAGCTGTGTGTTCATTTGGCTTACAAATGCAAATGCAAAATCTGCTGAGCTTTGTGAATCTGAGGTGTTGTCTGCAATGGCTGTGCAAGGTAACCACTTTCTAGATGGAGTACAACCGTCTTGAGGGAATTGTGTCGTTTTTTTTCACGCTGAGCATTTCATTCTCTATTACCGGGATGTATTTATTACTTTCATGCTCCTTTAATGTCAATGGCTTGCCCTCCAGTATTGATTTTCTCAGCTATAAGGTTATGATTTACAGCTTATTGACTATATCATATAAAGTCACTTCTGAAAATGCCCAATCAACTTCACATCTATTTTTTTTTACGTTTCTATAATGCCTAAAGGATTTCATCAACCGATAGGAGCAATGGTGACATATGACAAATATGACAAAACCCATGTTTTATGCCTCCTTTAAGCACATTTTTCATGATCCTTGAAATGTAAAAAATAAGTGCCCAATTTGTGATTTCATATTAAAAGAGTTGTCCAGTGCAAAAAAAATAAAAATAAAATCTAAATACAATCTCTCTCAAAATTAGGCACTTTTGTAATAAACTCAAATTACATTTTCTGAAGATTTACATCAGCTTTTTGAGGCTAGGAAGCACATTAGTTCTCTGTGACTCCATATACAGGAAACTACTCTGTGTCCAGCCCAGGAGATCAGATATCCAAATGGGTGTGGCTTTTTAAAGTAGCCTTTAAAGTCACACCCTTTTGATCATGACTTACAAAGCTTTTAACATGAGGGGGGAAACATGGGACATGCACTGAGATTTAGGGTACATTTAGGGGATGTACTGCGGTGCGTACAGTATGAGCCGCAGTACATCATGTGTTTCGGGAGCTGCGTAACAGGTTCACTCCCCTGCGCGGGGGAGAGGGGGGCGTATTCCCCGAAAGTAATTAAAATGTCACTTATTCCCCGCGCGTAAAATAGATCGATTATACGAGCAGGGAGAGGAGCGTAAACCTAGTTCTCTATGAGAGTATGGTTTACCGTAATTTAGCGCCATTCCCCTGTATTAGAGCGCAAATACTCGGCGAAATGCGCGCCAAAAATCACCCCGTGTGAGCATAGCCTTAAGGTGGGAAAGAGGAAAATAAACAAAGCGCAGCAAAGGATCATGGGACTTGCAGTTTTAAAGAGCAGAGGGAATCGGCTTTTAAACAGGAAAAGCAGCTGCTTGGCTGCAGACAAGGGAGGCTACATACAGCACAGGAAAAGCACCAAATATCACAGAAAATATCACAGACAGATGAATAAAAAATAAAGGGGTTGTCTCATACAAAGATTAGCTTTTACATTGGGACATTAAAGATTTTTCCCAAAAATACTTTCCTCTTTTGTATACCTTGATAGGGGCATAAGGTTCCTCTGGTTACCGTCGTTCTCTCCTCTCCTGATTATACAGAAAAAGGGATGATGTCACCAAGGAGGGCCCAGCCTTGAGAAAGAGGTGAAACTCTAAGGCTATGTCTACACGGCATCGGATAAAAAACGTCCGAAAGTTGACCAGTTTTTTTCCAATGCCCGACCACAGTCTTTGTCACGTTTTGCGCAAAAACTTCGGTCATTTCTCGTTTTTTTTCCCTACCCTACAAAAGATTGTAAGGGAAACCACGCAAAACGCAAAACACCGGCAAAAGTTGCTAATCACAGTGCCCGGAAAAAGGCAGAAAAAAATATTTTGCAGACTACAGGTCATTTTTTCTTCAGAGTCTTTGGGTGGCTGAACGAAGTATTTTCGCAGTTTTTAAAAACGCCCAAAATATATTTTTTTCTGTTTCGGTTTGACATAGCCTAAAAAAACAGTGAATAAAATTTTCATTATTACTTTTCAAGCCCCCCTGCCTATAGATTCATCTCCTGCAGTGTGTCTTGCAATTGAAGAGCTGGGAAAGGGGAGTGATAGAACCCAACCCCCAGCTGACCAGGAAAAAGTTATGAACCCCGAATTGGAAACTTGACCCCGGTTTAACCTACACCCTATTTTCTCTTACTGTATATCTAGGTTGGGTTGGAGTAAAGATAGTGGACTCTGAGTTTATTGCTTTTGAAACATAAATGATCATTTATACATGCAAATTGACAGAACATTGCAGTACTGGATACCACACTACTTCTTCATTGTTTTCTTACTCCACCAATAGCAAAATTAGAATTTTACAAAAACAATGAAAACTTAAAACACATTTTTAGTGCTAGTTTTATAGCATATATTTTTTTTATTTTGTAAAATATTGTACAGGCATTTTTCATAACATGTTTTGAAGTGAACCTATCACATTCAACATGCTATCTACAGACGGCTTGTAACAGAGCAGACATATAGGAAAGACACATATGTATGAAAACTGTCTAGGTCTAAGACTTTCTTTGTTGCCCATAGCAACCAACCAGAGCTCCACTTTTATTATTTCAGAGCACTATATGAAATGGGTGCTCTGATTGGTTGCTATGGACAACAAAGAGAGTCTTAGACCTAGAAAGTTTTCATACATGTTCCCCATGGTTTTGTGGTGAAATATTCCATAGAATTTGAAGTTTATTCATTTAACTTACTAATTATTCTGTGTTAGTAAGTCCTGTAGGCAGTCATATCAGTGATTGACAGCCTTTCTTGTATGAGTGTGCATACAGAGATACCTGTCAGTCGCTAATAAGACCACCCACTGGACTTCTTATCCCAAAATAAGCATTAAGATAAATACTGTAAATAAATGACAAGTTCTGCTTAAACGGGTTTTCTTGCTACAAAGATCATATCTGTAGTGATGGGGACAGTAAAAAATAAGCACTTTTGCAGTTGGTTTGTATTACCTAAATCATTTAATATAGAAGCTATGAGCTAATTTGTGTGTTCTACACCTAAAACTGCAGCCTGCGGTCAGGTCATGCCCCCTTTGCTGTGATTGGCTGACTGATCTATTTAGTTCAGCCCTGTTTGGACATGCCCCCTGGACAGGAAACACCCTCTGTGCTGTGATTGGCTGCCTGCACTTTGTGCTTACTCACCTCTGAGCTGTGGAAAATAAAAGTGAAACTGGCTTACTCAGCTTTCTGTGTTGGCTGTATCTGTGTAATAAATGCTGCTCGTCTCTATGCCCATCTCCCAGTGATCGCTCTATGTGCCGGCTCTGGGCAATTACTGAGTCTCTAGCTGCTATACACACCCTCCCCCCATATAACACAGCCTTATACACTGCTCCCCCATATAACACAGCCTTATACCCTGTGCTCCCTCCCCCGCATATAACACAGCCTTACACAATCTGCTCCCCCACCAATATAACACAGCCTTATATACTCTGCTCTCCCTCTACCTCCTGCATGATAACAGAGGGGGAGCAGAGTGAATTTCTCAAATTTGTTTTATCAGTTCAGGCTGTATGTATAACTGTTTACAGCAATACAGGTGTTCTGGTTACAAGGAGTTTGTGGAGGGAGGTGACAGCTCTCCAGGCATGACAACTGACCATTGCAGGAGGTCTGCAGAGCTGTGACATCCTCTCCCTCCTACTGCTCACACAGAATGATGATGTTACCAGTCTTTAGTAAGGGAAGACACGCCTACTGGGAGGAGAGACACGCCCCTGTATTTGAAGCTATAAGAGACAAAGAAACAGCTTAAGCCTGCAAAAGCCCGTGATGAGAAAACCCCTTTAATATTGAAAAAAAAAAAATCTTTATATATCAATCTGCTCAGCTCCTCTTGCTCTATATCATGATGTCTGCAGATCAGACTGCATGTTCAATGTGGCAAGTTCCCTTTAAGTTACATGGAGCAGCATATGGAGAAAACACCAGAAAGAATATACCTAAAGCTTGCTGCACTTTGATAAGCATGCTATACAACATAAAAAATAACAGAAAACCAAAATGCTGTGTATATAGATTTCTACCATCTAAGCCATTAGACAGGAGAGGAGGCTTTGGTAGCTCACATTAAATAAGTGAATACAGGTCAAACACTAGCTCAGCTAAGATTGAAAGGTATAACAATAATTGGAAACCGTCTTATTGTTTACAGAATATTGACAAGTTTTTAGGTAGTGCATTATGGGAACTTAGGCTATGTCATTTTCTATTGCAGCTGCCCTTCTAGCTATGAACCATAAAATTGGCACAATGTGATAAAAGAACCTGAAACCACCATGCAAGGTTACAAAATCAGCTGAGCCCATATTTTACTTCTATACCTAACCTCTTTGCTAAGCTCTGGTGACCAGAAAATAAATATTGTGTTGTCAAACCAGTTCTTACTTTTAATGAAGTATCGATTAGTTCCAGTGGGAATTATGGAACCATCACTGAAAAGTCATGTATATATTAACAAGAAAAAACGAAGGTCGCCATATGATGCATTAAGAAACTAATAAAAACTGTGCCAAAAAATGTGCTACTTTTAATAAAATGGTGCATAAGGCGTAATATATTTTCTGCTACTTGTTGCTAATATAAAACATATTTTCTTTGTTCTACTACTTCATGGTAGACATACATGTGCATTAATATTTTTCGCAAAAAATTTGCTTCTCATATTTTAGAAAGGTGTAAAATCTCATTATAAATTTAGCACTTAATTTTTTTGCTATTATATACATATATAATTGCTAATACATGTAGAAGGCATTGCAAGACATAAAAAATAAAACCAATGTACATTACAGGCAGTCCCCGGGTTACAAACGGGATAGGGACTGTAGGTTTGTTCTTAAGTTGAATTTGCATGTAAATCAGAACAGGTATATTTATTAAATTTAACTCCAGCAAAATGTTGTTTTTTATGTTTTCGATAGTGCAGGGAACAGTTTTTACATTTGTTTTGCTATTTGTATCCCTGTTTAGAAGAGTTCACCTCACTTTCTGTATTCCATGTGCTGCTGTGGCATGCTGGCACTCGGTTATTATGAGGCATGACTCTGTGTGATGTCAGCACGCCCAGCCATGCCCCAAAAGTCTCCGTTTGCAACTAGGGGACAGATGTAAGTCGGAATGATGTAAGTCGGGAACTGCCTGTATAAGGTATGTGTAGATCACTATATCAGATGCAAAATAGAGGTAAAGAAAAAAAATTACACAAAAAGCCCTATAACAAGATGATATGTGAGCATAGGGAAAACCCACGATACAAACATCATCAAAAGCCTGGTTATACTAATACATTAGACAAACAAACTACTAGAATGTATAAGACCTAGGACTAGATAAAATATAACTTTTATTCAATAATCAATAATACACAAAAAAAACTTGGGCGTGCCCTTATTGGGGCGATTTCCCCATTTTGTGTAGGCAGTCCAAGTTGGTTTAGGAATAATTATAGGGTATTCTATATTAGGGTTAAGTTTTTTGTGTATTATTGATTATTGAATAAAAGCTATAAAGAGGTAGCAAAAAATAACGGAGTTAAAAGGGTATAAAAAACCCAAATATCTCTCCTATTTTAGTTCCTTTACAATACTTGTATTACATTTTATGTGAGCTTGCTGTTGTTCTACATCAGTTGTTTAATGACAGGAAGCTTGGTAGTTCTCTGTTTCTTCATGCAGGAAACAACTGTGTCCAGCCCAGGAGACCAGGTGAACAAAGGGGTTTGGCTTTTTCATGACATTAGATAAAGTCACGCCCCTTTGGTTCTGCCTCCCAAAGCTTATAACATGAAAGAGGAAATGGGAGGAATGCAATGAGTCTAAGGTTGGGAGTCAGGAAAATAGACAAAACACAGTAAAGGATCCTGGGACTTGGAATTTTAAAAGGCAAACAGAAATCCCTATCAAACAAGAAATGCTTCTGCTCAGCTCCAGAGAAGGGAGGCTGTAAACAGCACAGGAAAAGTACCAGAAAAAAATCAGTGCAGAAAATATCACAGGGAGATGAATGAAGACTCAAGAATTGAGATTAGTGTGTTCTGATTTGCCCTTTAAAGTGCAGCAGTCACTTGCCACAGCATATTTTCAATTTTTTTTTAAATACCTTTTCAGAAAATAATGCCTCAGCAACCTCCATTCTGATGGTCCAGTCAGTGTTAGTTTGACAGGCTCTTACTCTACATCTCTTACCCTCCTATGTCTAGGTGGGGTTGAAGTCAAGATAGTGGTCTCTGAGTGTGTTGCTATTCAAACCTAAAATATTGTTTATAGATACAAAATTGCAGAACATTATAGTACTGGACACAACATTACTTTTTTGTTATTTGGTGTTCTCACTTCAACAATAGCAGAGATAAATGAAGTCCTATATAAGGCATTTGAGATTTTTTTCCCATTTGCTAGACAATCTCTTTAAAACCAATAAATAACCTTTGCTAAAACTTTAATTACACAAAGTAATGCCTCAACAACTGCCATTTGAATGGGTCAATGATTGCCCACTTGGCGTTGGTTTGCCAGGCTCTCATGTCTATAATTTTTATTCTACTATGTCTAGGTTGGGTTGCAGTGAAGATCATGATATGTGACTATAAATAGAAGCTATCCATGTTAGAATTTTTTATTTAGGGTTTTTAGGACAACCCTCTATATTGTGACCAGTGTATCTTGATAACTTGTAGTACATCCCACACGGTGAACACCATAAAAAAATTTAAATAAAAAGTGATCAAAGTGTAACAGGTATCCAAGAATGGTACCAGTGAAAACCACACTTCAGTGCGCAAAAGCAAACCCTCATGCAGGTCCAAAGATAGAAAAATAAAAAAGTTATGGTTCTCTGTGGCAGAGAGACCTTAGGCGGTCACACAGCTCAGCCACTAGGTGGAGTATAGCAGGTCACCGGCTAGGGGCGTGTCAACGAGAGTCTGGTCTTGGTGGGGGAAGCCAGGGGTTGTGGGTCAGTAACCGTAGATTGCTGGCTTTTCCCGGAACGACTGTAGTGTGGGTGGGAGGCTGTTCCCATGTTCCAGGTCTTACCAGATCTATAAAAAGCCTGTCTCTCCAGGTGTCCAGAAGATGTGGTTGGCTACCTGGAGCTGGGATCGACAGCAGAGCTGAGGAGGAAGCTATGATAAACCCCATAGGCTGGAGGGGAGCATGATCTAGGGGAGTCTGGTAATGACTCTGGTTTGGTGGGGCCGTGCGCTAGGCACAGACCACTGATAGTAGAGGGACACTCAATGTGTTTTATTAGTGGTCAGATGGCCGACAGTTTTTGTTTATGATTTTGGTTTATATGAATGGCTGTAGATGTGTACCTGAATAAAACAGGCTGAGGCCAGAAAGAAGAAGCCTTGTGTCCAAGTGCCATTCAGTTTACCAAAGCAGCGATCTGGGAGCTAAAGAACCTCAGGATGGACAATATGGCGCTGCAAAAACAATGAGAAAATAAATCTGATTAGTGCTGACCAGAAGAATAACAATAACATTTCATTTATACTGAGCCTCTTAAAAAAGATGGAGCAACTGTGTTTTTATCCGCATTTCATCCCACTGGTGACGGTATAGCTGAGGACACCATACGTTAGGTCAGAATTGTTTTGGAGGTGGGTGGGAGGTCATCATTTGCTTTATTTGCCTAGGACACCAAAATGTATTGTCCCGGCCAGAGCTGTCTTATTTATTGGGCACACTAAGCAGTTGTCTGGGAGCATAGGGGGACCTTGGAAGTTGGAGTTATTCCCTAGTAACCCAGCGCACATGTCCTGGATCCTCAGGTCAACACTCTAATGAAACTGTTTGCACGCCCTCAGGATGCTATCAGCTCCCTGTCCCACTAATTAGTCTCTAGGTTGCAGGGACTGCTGTAGATTGTGATAGGTGAGGTTTTTTTTGTATTTCATTTGAAGGGGCCACGATTAAAGATGGGGGCCCTGTCGATCTACCTTTCCTTCTAACTACCTGGGGACCTGCAAACCTACCTACTCACCTGGGGCTGTGCCTGATTACCTACAATTCATGGAGTTTTACTTATCAGTATCCAATTGTACCTACTGGTGGCTTACTTATCTGCCTATTTGAGGGTCTACCTACCTGACCAAGGCAGGTGTGGCCTGATGTAATGTCATGTGCTTGGGCAGAGCCAAGTGCATTGCTTTGCCTAGGGGCACTTAAATCTAATAAGACAGCCTTGGTCCTGGCCCTGGGTAGCATAACCCATATACTGTACCATAGCACTATAGAAGGTAGAAATCTAAACTAGTTGGAGAGCTCACAGAGTGCCTCTCGAATGCTTCATGGTGTACCAGTCTTTGTAATAACTCTCTTAACTGAACCCACAGGATGGAGAAGATTGTTTGAGCGTTTCTCTAGTGTCTAAACAATATTACTGCTCCTATCCTGACAGTTACATTCCTAGCGGGACTTGATCTTAAAAAGATTTGCCTGGAGGTAAAATAACTATCATGTCGGGATTGAAGCCTTTTAAAAACACCTTCTGCAAACTGTTCCTTTTTAGACGATGACTGTGGACATATCCCACGAGATACGGAACATAGCAAAGTGACAGAACAGATGTACAGCTAACACTGCGTTAACATGATGCTTCCCTGTTTGCATTTTGGAGCCTGAAACGTCCAGCTCTTTGACTTATGAACACACTCATGTAAATCAATGTCAGCACTGCTGGAAACACGCTTTATTCGCAAGCATTCCTAATGTTCCAGGATCTGCAACATTCAAAATGACATGGCAATGCATTTCTATGGTGCCAGGTGGCATGATGTAAGAGCTGGCAATAGAACTGCTTATTCCCTCTGTTGTTATTCTAGAGAACATTATGGTATCACTATAATTTTATTATGACAGATTATTATGTGGCAGTAGTCTCCAAGGTCGGAAGGTGTCAATAATATTCGCCTTTAGCATAGTGACAAGATATGTAGTTGCCAGGAACATAGCTGAAAATAGTTTTCCATTGACTGAAGAGGAAAGAGAAGTTCTGGAAGGAGATGCTTCTACTCTGATTGTCTTTATGCTTTTTCGTTTAATTTTTAGCATTTTATTTTGGGTGTGATAACATATATTTCTTAATATACTTGCATCAAAAATAATAAAAGGACTGGGGGACTGCCATGTCCAGAAAGTTGAGCAAAATTAGGGTTATATAGTTTAGAGAAAAGATGGCTCTGGGGTGACCTAATAAATATGTATAAATATATCAATGGTCATTATAGAGACCTCTCCCGAGATCTAGAACAAGGGGACATCCTCTACGTCTAAAGGAAAGAAGGTTTCTACATAAACATAGAAAGGGATTCTTTACTGTAAGAGCAGTGAGACTATGGAACTCTCCGCCAGAGGAACTTATCATGGTGAATTGACTAACAAAATTCATGGATGATGTCTTGTATGCATTTCTAGAGTATAATAATATACAAAGTGACTAGGGGTGACATGTATGAAACATGGTGCTGACACAACAGTTTTAAATCACTTTAGAGGAGTGTAGAAGGCGCCAGTATGTATGAAAGTATCTCACAGCTCTTTATACATGTGTCTTGTTCTACAGCAACAAGTTGTCTTGAAACTGTTATGGATATGTATGACAGTTATCTACCAATCTTTGACACAATCGTATGATTCTGGTGTGACATGCCCCCGCCAAATTGACATATTCAAAAGTGTGTTGTCTGGCACAGAATGCGCTAAGTTTGGGCGTAAACTGTTCATACATCTATAAAATGGGGTTTTGACAGGTTTTTGGCCACAAAGCACCCCAGAGAACTGTCGCAGTCCCATGCATAGGATTCTGGAGAAGGGTCTTTGATCCACGGATTTATTCTGATTGACAGTTTGGAGTCGAGAAGGAATTTTTCCCCTAAAATAAATTTTTTGCCTTCCTCTGGATCAACACTATAGCACAATAGAATATGGATGATGTCTGTCTTTTTTCAGCCTTACAAACTTTGTAACTGTGTACCGTATACCTGAGTGGTGTCACATTCTGTGCATCATTATATTTATTTAATAGATTTCGCATATAAATGGCAGGAGTGGTTGCAAATTGACCGCTATCTCTGTGTCTAGGTTCAGTATTACATAGTGGTCACCGTGCTGGAGGAAGCGGTATGTTATTTAATGAGTTGTCTTGTTCATACAAAAAATAAATAGGATGCTTGGGAGAAGAACAAAGTAAACAGAAGACCAAAAAAGGTAAGTATAGAGTACTATTCTATGGGGCATCAGGAGCTTCCTATTTATTTTTTATATAAACTCTCTTTGTACAGTACTATCTCCACCACACAAACACACACAAATGTATAGTAGATGAAATTTAAGACTTTTTTCAAATGCATGCCATTAACAAATCAGAGGATTTCCCTCAGAGAAACAGGTTGTACTTTCATTTTGTCAGGCAGAGGTCACACTTTGGTAAGATTTCTTCTGTGGGAGATACCAACTGTGCAGGGGTAGCTGTGGACATAGTTGCTTGTACAGGATTTATCTGAGACTCTCACACTACGTACACTGCAGCAGGCACAGCACAATGAGTATATATGTCTGACAGGGTTTACCTGTTTGTTCCAGCCTCTTCCTCTACAGCATACAGGCATCCATTTTACACTGCTGCTAGAGTAATAACACCCAGCATGAATAGTGTACAGATGGCACAGACTCACAGGTTTCACAGAGCAGTCAACATAGTGATCCATCATGCTGTCAGGAGCCGACTTAGCCAGACTTCAGTCCTGTCTTAAACGACCAGCACTTTTCTAAACTGAATTAAAGGTGAAATGTTTTAATTCCCCTAATTAAACATATTTGCAAAACTGTTTATTTTTAATTATTTTATTACTTCATACAGCTTCCTGGAAGTAATAAGCTTATAGTAAGCTTACAAAGAGACTTAGGCACTGATAATGCAATACTTTTTCCATCTTCCCTTAAGTGGGGGGTAGAGGTGTTCCAACTTCCTGATGGAGTAGGCACAAGTAGAGTGGTGTAGCCTCCAGAGCCTGAGCAGAGGGATTCCACTTATGTGAAGGATTATTCCAGGCCCTCATCATCATTGTGCCATTTACAGATTGACACCCAAAAGGAGACTTGACCTGCACATTAAGGGTGCCATCCCAAAAAATAATAAGGACTGCCCCTTCTGCCCCTCACTGGTGGGAGTCATGGACTAGTTGCCCTCCTTCAATCTCACAGCTTCTATCATACTTCTCCAATACACTTTCAGCTTTCAGTCCATAGCAAAATGCTGAACAAACTCATATTTACCTGAGATAGATCTGCCTAAAGGCATTACTAGAATTCATAGAGCATTATAGCAAAATGAGACAGGCCCCACTGCCTTATGACAAGAAGCTGGAATAGCAGCACAAGTAGCAATAATGAAAGTTATACATTGAACGGCCAACAGAGTAGCACTAGATAGCAGAAAGCCACCATCTTTTTATTCCCTACAAAAAGGTACAATGTTCTTGCACATCTCATTAACATATCCCATGAATATAAGATGAGCAACATTGTGATGGACCTTTGTTTGCAAAAATGCTTATTTTATAAACAAAAAAGTTATTTCTTTTTTTTACGATTTTCACACAAACTGGTCCATAGCAGTAGATACAACTATATACATAATTTTCATATTCTGCAGTGGTCTAAATTATACTAAAGCACTGAAGTGAGTCAAGGTTCCTTTTGCGAAACTTGGACCTATTAAACCTAATTTTTTCTCTAACCTTAATCACATCTCTAGCCTCAAATGTAATCGTAACCCTTAATTCTGGTTAGGGTCAGGGTTCCGAGGTATTTCCAGTCCAGTGGTGCTCCCAATGCAGCGCCACGTTCAGTTTGTTCTTACTTCTGGTTGTCATAACATGCAAATGTTGACCTTGGTCCCCATGCTGTACATATTCTTTAACTGCCAAGAGAAAAATGATTACTAATTTATGTTGAACCTATGATTTGATCAAAAGCAAATTTGAACAGAGCGCCTCAATTCAAGCCACTCTGAATTGATTTTTGGTGATATTTGTCAAAAAATGTACTGCAACCACAATGGGGATGAGGTTAAGGTTTTTTTTACAGGGTTTTCTCCAAAATCACTTTAGTAGGATAGTTACTTTTGGCTGAACACCTTATAAGGCTACATCTACACAGCATATCTTAAAATGCCGCCCAAGATCCGGCGCCATTTTAACATCGCTGGACCGTGGTGAGCCGCGTTTTTTGGCATAGATTTGTGCTAAAAACGGCGGTTGTTTTTTGGATTTGCTGTCGGGAATCTGACGGCAATCCGGGAGGAAGATCTGACATGTTTTAAAATTTGCCGTAGTCCATTGAATTTCAGAACCTCCATAAGAAATATGAGCTGTGTAGACTACGGCATGGATTTTTGATTGCTGTCTATGGGGCATAGATTTCAGTCGGTGGCTTCTAAATACTGAATCAGCTGAAAATCTGACCAAAAACCTGTGCTGTGCAGACATAGCCTAATAGTTACTTACAGTATATGACGTTGGGTCAGAAATAAAGTCGTAACGATAGGGCCACTGGACTGGAAGTGCTGGGGAATGTATGCATTAACTCATTCAAGCCCAGTAAAGCAAACCCTTATCCAAATTTAGGGTATGGCTAGGTTCACACGGCTTAAATGCAGGGTGTAATTACGCCCCGCAATTACGCTGTGTGGCCGGGGGCGGGGCGGAAGCGGGGGGCCGGCACCTCGCCGGCACATGGACTTGCATTACCAGCGGCGCGTATACGACGCTAGTAATTCACATGTCAATTATCTCCCCGCCCGGCGGATTCGCCAAGCAAGGAGAGGAGACGTAATCTATAGTTCTCTATGAGAACTGTGGATTACCGTAATGACTTGAAAACAAAAAGAAAAACAAACACCAGCTCACCCAAGGTAGTAAATCAGCACGGACCGCACTGGCAGGTGCAGGAATCCACAGAAGAATGAACGAATGTCCAGCTGATGTAGTGCAGTATAAATGGAAAGATCCAAGATAAAAGATACATCTCACGCGTTTCAGGCCTGGTACATAGTGGCCCTCAATCGTAGAATAATGACTTGGACGTATTCCAGCCGTAATTTGTGCACTCCGGCGCGTAATTACGGACTGAAATACGTCCAATTTTAAGCCGTGTGAACATTGCCTTAGAGTTTCAGTCAGGAATAGGGCTAGGTTTAGGATCAGGGTCGGAGTTAAAAAGAATTCAGGTTTTGGATGTTGAGAACCCACATTTTTTCATTTGTTCAGCATCAAACCGAACAGTGATAGAGTTCAGCAACATTGGTCTTCAGCTTTAAATATGCTGAGCCTCATATACACATTTCGGGCCCACTAATAGAGTTTATGCTTGGGGATCACCAGATGGAATTGATGCTTGGGGACCACCAATGTAGTTGATCCCTGGGAACCACCAGTGGAGTTGATGCTTGTGGATCACCAGTGGAGTTGATGCTTAGGGATCAACAGTGGAATTGATGCTTGGGGATCACCGGTAGAGTTGATCCTTGTGACCCATCTGTGGAGTTAATATCTGGGCATCACCAGTGGAGTTGATCCTTGAAACCCACCTGTGGAGTTGATTCTTGTGGTAAAATAATGAAATTGATCTTTGGGGTCCATCCTATAGGTACTGTACATGACTATATATGACTGTTGCACCCTGATTTTACTCTCTGCCTTTCTCCCTGAAAAAGAGCCCCAGGCCTACCATGCCCAGGGGCCCATCCATGGTTTCTCCTGCTCCCCTGTGGGCCAGTTTTAGCCTGTCAAAGCATGTATGCAAGTTTTAGTGCAAATATGTTCTAAGTTATCAGTAAAAGCCTTGATTTCTAGATAGAAGAAAATAACCCTATTTTGAAACATAAACTAAATAATGCCAGAAGCATTTTCTGCAAGAATAATGGGATATGTCCTGCAGATGTACCACATTTGTATGTTTTGGGCCGTAGCCAAGGGGAATTTAGCTTGTATTTACATAGCTAACATTTTATTACATGAAAACATTGTTCTTGTCTTTGTGCTCAGGAAGATATCAGCCTTTAAGTCATTAGGAAAGTAACTTTTCTTCTTTGCATACACCGTAGCATTATTTTGCTAAGAGCTATGAACACATGTAGCGTTAATAAAAACAGCATGTTCTTATAAAATTATCTGAGCATCTATATTTAAAATGTATAATTTGGAAGCAAGAAACTGAAAACTACTAAAGGTTACATTTTCTTTCACAGACAACAGCTTGAATCCCCAGATAAGTGATTTTTTTTTTATCCATGTTGCTAAATGGTCTCTACTGCTAAAAGCTGCAATTTGAAGCTTTCATCTGTATTTTTTTCTATGTTCTTATTAGCGCTTTTCCATTAAAATGCAACATTTGAAGTGTTCATAAAAAGAAATCAGTCTGGAATGAAAGAACTAAACTTTACAGCAGGGATTAATATATATTCTCTTCTATACAAATCTTAATTAATAGGTTGTTTTATAGCAGAAGAATGGCTTCAGTAGAAATATACAGATTTCCTTGTTATACCTATCATTAAAGACTGAGCTTTCCATTTACTCTAATCAAGTTGTAAAGTAGAACATCGACAAATGAAGACGGTAAAAATGTTTATATTTCATGGCGAGGAATATCTTTTCAATAGAACAGAACATTTAATTAACAGATTGAAGGAAAGCTATCAAAACTGGTGCAAAGAAAATCAAGCATTCAGATTCCAGCTCTGAAGGCAACTCTATCATTATTAATTGCACACCGCCCATTTCTGTAAAATAAAACAAGTTACTTTATCTTCACTGTTGTACGATCAATGCCTGGTTCTGCCTTAAAGGGGTATTCCTCCCAAACCCATTGATAGCATATGGATACGACATGCTATCAATAAGAGATAAGAACAGATCCCACCTCTAGGACCCACTCCTATCTTAAAGGGGTTTTGCCATGAAGTAAAATTGCTGTGGGAAGCTTACAAATTGAATAATAAACATTTTCACCATTCATCATTATTAAAAATTCTGGACCGTTTTTCTTTTAGCTGCACCTTTAATGATCCATTGTTTACAGTTCGTCTCCAGGAGATACGACCAGGGCTGCGAGCTCTTCAGTCCTAGTCAGACATGCTCAGACATCACCTCTCCTCTCAGGCAGCTACTGAGTGTTCAAACCCCAGGTGCTGTCATTCTACTCCCGTCCTCTGTACTCCTTAGTAATTAGTCAAACAATGCAAATAAATAAAACAACAGAAACCTCTATGAGGTCTGTGCATTGATAAAGGGAAAAAAAATCCACAGGTTTGGTTTCTGCAGGGATTTGAACTTAGGACCCATGTGCTGTGAGGTAAAAACTTTACCAGTGGGCTACATTGTAACTACTCACAGCTCCATACATAAACACACCTTTCTTTGACTAGAGAGATGAAAGGCCTGGTGATGTTATCCTGCTGGATCACATGATATGCACTTCAAACAAATCACACAAGCTCTACTTATGAGCTCAAAGAGCTGAAGAGTCAGATGCAGGAGGGATGAAATAAGATTGTGGCAAAACCCCTTTAAGAACAATCCCCTTAAATTCTCTGTTCAAAACAGACAGGTGGTCAGAACTATCACATTAATTCCATTGGGAGTTCCAAGTTCAGATTAGAGTTCCATCCACTTTTCCATTCAAGGCAGAGACTTTGCAGGCCTCATTCTTGAGGTGGGACCGGGACCTATCACACATTCATGGCATATCCTTTTGTGTTTGGTGGGACAACCCTTTTAACCTTCTGATGAAGGTGTGTCCCACCTTTTGGCCACCATTGATCCTAAGATTGAAGGAACAAAGACCTTTTTTGCTTTTTCCATTTCAGTGCCCCAAGTGGCAAAGAAAAACTGTAGCCAATACTACATCCCCTTCAGTCTGACAATCATAGGGATCCCGCCAATTGGGAAGTGATGACTTATCCTAGCAAGACGCTTCACCTTTAATGGTGGTAAATCCCCTTAAAGGTTTTATTCCTTAAAGAACCACCTTGGTTTGTCCAACAGGGATTTAATTAAAGATTGAAGAATAGCTCTGATTTATACATGTGTTTCATGAAATATTCAGGGATTTTACTTTTAGCAATTGCTTAATGTACAATTACTAATGGTTAGGCACCAAAATAAGAGAAATGCAGCTGTGGGAATATAATGTTCTGCTTGACTGCGTTAAGGTCCTACCAGCAGACTATAGACTCATAAATATATATATATATTGCGGTGACAATGTAACTCATTCTGGACCTCTTCCAATAGGAAAAAAATATTTGATACTAAGCAAACCAGAATCACCAGCTCTGCTCTGTACTAATGAGGGGCAAGAACATCAAAAGAAGTGTCTACAGACAGGTGACTTTTCCTTTTGGAGGAGACACCGGTTTGGCGAGCATGATATGCTTTTCTTCTTATTATATGAGAATAAATTTGTATATTTTTTTTCCATGGAGCAACACCTAAAAAAATAAGCATTCACTTTTTTTTTTTTTTTTGGGGGGGAATCTGTACCCCTCACTTACCAATTTGCACCTAAGGCATCTCCGTAGCCATCCAAAACCCTACCCTGTACTGAAAAGTGACAAGAATCTCGAAACAGCTGTCTACTGATGGGTGGCTGTTCAGTTTGAAGTTGACTCTGGTTTGGCTAATATGAAATAGTTTCCTTCCTTTCAGAAAAGAGCAAATCTAAATTATTTTGCCATGGAGCAATGAAGATAAAACTTTGTACCCTTATTCTCTTTACTGAGAATCAATACCCCACAGTTTGCATCTAAGGCATATTTGTAGCCAGCTGGTACACTGCTCTCTACTGATGAGGGGCAATAACCTTAAAACAGCAGTGTTCTGATGGGTGATTGTTCCATTTGGAGGAGACTCTGGGTTGGCTAGTAAGAGGTAGAGTTCTTCATTTTAGAGTTCAATAAATGTATAGATTTTTCCCATGGAGCATTGAAAAATAAGTCTGTATATCACTGGTCTCTTTATTGAGAATCAGTACCTCCTATGTTACTAGAACTCTGCTATAAAGATTGTATCCACGGCACACCGTGTGGACACAATCTTGGTGTGGCGTGGATACAATCTTGGTGTGGCATGGATACAATCTTTATTGGATATTCTGACCTCATCGGTCATTTCCACCAGAGCACCCATTCTACCCCTTTCCCTAGAGGTATGTGTGGCCATTTACAATTTGTATACTAGAACTATGGTAGTCCTGTAGAAATCTGGCAAAGAAATTGAAGTCTATTCTTTAATTTATAACAACAGGGATTGGAAGGAGGGTTCAAAACAAAATTAATGCTGGCAGGGGAATATTGCAGGGTCATTTTAATTAACACAAAAAAGCTGGTTCGTCTGTCGGGCCATAATAAAAAAAGAAAAGAAGAAAACTTACTTTATAAACACGCTTGTTTCATTGCTGCGTCCGTCAAGGTGATCTCAGCAGAGGACTTTCTCATTAATTCTTCATGTGACTGCTACAGCCAATCACAGGCTGCAGTGGTCCAGTGCTGGATGTAACACATGTGATTGGCTGCAGTGGTCAAGGTCAAGTGCTGGATGTGACGCGTGTGCTTGGCTGCAATGGTCAAGGTCAAGTGCTGGATGTGACATATGTGCTTGGTTGCAGTGGTCAAGGTCAAGTGCCGGATGTGACACATGTGATTGACTGCAGAGGTCAAGGTAAAGTGCTGGATGACACATGTGCTTGACTGCAGCGGTCAAGGTCAGGTGCTGGGTGCGACACATGTGCTTTGGCTGCAGTGGTCAAGGTCAAGTGCTGGATGTGACACATGTGCTTGCCTGCAGTGGTCAAGGTCAAGTGCTGGATGTGACACATGTGCTTGGCTGCAGTGGTCAAGGTCAAGTGCTGGATGTGACACATGTGATTGACTGCAGAGGTCAAGGTAAAGTGCTGGATGTGACACATGTGATTGGCTGCAGTGGTCATATGAAAAATGAATAGGGAAGTCATCCTTCATGATCACTAGGGTGGCCACAGTGATAGAACAAGAGCATTTATGAGGTAAGTTTTCTTTTAATTTTTGTCATGCTCCATTGGACTAACAATTCTTTTTTAAATGGAATGTATGTCGATAATCTACTTCTGTCAATAAAAATTATATTTAAAAAAAAAAAAAGAGCGTAAACACATGAATCGGATACGAAAAATAGTTAAAGAGGTTATCCCATTTCAGACTTTTCTGGTATATCAATAGGATATGAATGAATGACTGACAGTTGTCCCACCTTTGAGACCAGTGTCGGACTGGGTGCCTGGAGCCCAGAGATAAAGTTGATTCTTGGGGCCCACCAGTTGAGCTTTTGCTGGGCCCACCAGTGGAGTTTATTTTAAGGTCCCACCCTACAGCTACTGTAAATGACTGTACATGTCTCCTGTTCTCTGTATCTTGCTTTTTGCCTCCTTCTCTGCTTTTTTGCCGCTTCTGAGGATGCATATGCACTTAAAAATCAACTCCGTCTATCATGCTTAGGGGCCCACCGGGGGTTTCCTCTATTCCCCTGTGGGCCAGTCTGAGCCTGTTTGGGATCCACACCTATCTTGACAATGGGATCCCAAAAGTTTCTATGAGGAAAGATAGTAGGAGGAACTTGCGCAGTACTCTCCATTTTGTTCTTGGGAGGACCTCAAATAGAATTGAGTGGAGAGTACTGTTCAAGCGCATTGTGCTGAGTGACTTTTGGGAGCCCTATTCTTCACTACTGAGGGGGATACCCTAGAGACTTATGGAGGCATTATAAGCGTCTGTTGAGAACAGAAAAATTGTTTATACATGTTATGTTACCGCTATGTCACACATGGTACCAACAAAAGATCCAGGACATGTGTCCCTTGTGCTAGGTGCTAACAATAGCACTAATTTCACCACTAGAGCCTTATGGATGATGGTGTCAACAACTAGTAACTGTTTCTTTGCAATGGACACTTAAGAGGTTCTAAAACTAAAGCAGAATAAAGGAAGACAGAAGCAGAAAGTGAAAACTTGCTGCAGTCTACAAGAGAACTGATGCATGAGAGAAAATGAATTTTATTGCTAGGCAACAGCCACAAAAAAGTTAAAAGCCAATTAAAAAAGGCTTCCAAAAATTATAAACATGTCTTGAAGAAATATTTGTCCAGATCTCAATCCATTTTATTTCAACTTATTCATAGGTGTCGTTACATTTGAGAAGGATTATATAATTTTTTTAGGGAAAAAATGGTAACCTTTGTAGAGTCTGCATGTACAAGGCTGATTATAACCTCTTCACACTAAGCCAGTATTGTTATAAATGGCAAAGATAACTTTATCAACACTGATTGCAAGCAGGGTGCATAAATATGCATTCATTTATTTTCTAAATTGTCATTTTGTAGTGTTAAAGTGTTTGTTTCTACATTGACATTTTATTGGGGCACATGTATTATGGCAATCTGCACCCAAAAAAATGTTGCACATACTTTGCACCACATTTATTATGGGTTTTAGACAATCTCTAGACACTTCTATGTCTTGTAAAAGAGGCCAAGTCCTCAATAAAAGAGCTGTGGCTTCACAAAAAAGGGTCCATGGCTCAGTGTGCAACACTGTGCACAAGAAAAGTCACCAAAATGTTGACAAATAGGTGTCATAAAGTAAGTCAACTAATGGAGGGTGTAAATTTAGATTAGACAGTCTAACCATGCACCAGGTTTATCAACTCTATGCCTAATTTGACACATTTTAAGACTGTGTAGTCTAAGTTTATATCATCTGGGGAAAATGTATAGAATGATTTTTGCCAAAATTAATGCATACAAAAGACAAAATGTGCATTTGTGCAAAAATTTGTGACATTTGACATCTTACAATGAGCTCTCCAATTTTTTAAAATTGGAGCCTGGCAATAAGGGGAGTAGCCTCACACTGACCTACATATTTACAAAAGTTTGCACCAAAAAATTGGGAAAATTAAGCCAGAAATCTACTTCAGGTCTCAGGCTTATTTTTTTTTTTAGACAAGCACACACAGTGTTGGGCAGAGGTGCTTGAGGCCCAGCAGAGGAGAAAATTCTTGGGGCCCATCAGTGGAGTTGATTCTCGGGGGCACCCCAGTGGTGGTGTTGAATCTTACCTGAGACATGTATGAAGGAAGGCGCATAAAAGTGAATTATTGCATCTCGTTTTCAGTGTATAATGCGCCTGAATGTATGAAAGTGTTTTTTGTGAGATTATAAATGGTGTCTAAAGTTCATTACGCATTACAGACCAAACATGTGTAAATGCTATAGATAGTCTAGAGATAAAAGAAAAGTCATTAGAATAGCATGTCAGTGAATAGATACTATGGGACTGATCCTGCTTGGAGGACCACAGGTCCCAGCAAGACCTGTGCTGTGCTGGCTCTTGATGTATATAGAATAAAGGGTGAGAGCAGTAAAAATAAATTTCAAATTTAATGTAGTAGAAATAAAAAATCTGAACAAAAACATCAGTGGGTAAAATCTATTTTAGATTCTATTAATTTTAAATACATTTTATACTAGATATTTTAATATTTTTGGGATGTTATATTTTTATTTTTATTTAACATGATAAAATTTGTTATTAAATTTATATAATTTAATTTTATATAGTTGGATAATTATCAGAAATTACTCTTTATTATTGTACTGGTGTAAATTGAGAAATTTTGGAATTTTTTTATCCCTAACAGCAAATCTCGCTCCACTCCGCCTCCTCAGGCTCAGACCACATTGGAATAGGTCTGCCTGTCTGAGCAGTAATGCGCCTAGTTTTGCCGAACCACATTCATATATGTGTCTAATATTACGAGTGTGGTGCGACGTCCCCAGAACACCCCCTCATGTTAGGCACAATAAAATTAGGCACATTTGTTTGGCGCATTATACATCACAGCCCGCTCACATTTGCCGCATGTAATGACAGAAATGTGCGAAAAACCCTTTTCGTGCATGTCTCTCTTAGTGCCTACCAGTGGAGTTGATTCTTGGGCCCCACCAGTGGAGTTGATTCTTAGGGCCCAGCAGTGGAGTTAATTCTTGGGGTCCACCAGTGGAGTTAATTCTTGGGGTCACCAGTGGAGTTAATTCTTGGGGTCCACCAATGGAGCTGTTTCTCGGGCCCACTAGTGGAGTTAATTTTTGGGGTCCATTCTATGGTTACTATACATGATTACACATATTATACATGACTTGCTTTTTGCCACTATTTCTCCTGGCCCACTGTGGGCCAGTCTGAGTCTGTTGCACACAAACACTGAAAGATGTACCAAATTTATAAAATTTAGCACATTTTACTCTTGTGCTCTTTTCATTAAGACAGGCACATTTTCTTCCATTCTTCATACATTACCCCCTCTAAATACCCCACCACTCTACCGAAACTGCCCTAACCAAAGTCACTAATGATCTAGTAACTGCTAAAGCCTCAGCACTACTCTGTGCTCCCCTCTTGGACCCGTCCTCTGCCCTTTTACACTGTCGACCCTCCCTCCTGCTACAAATCCTCTCCTCCCTCGGCATCACGGGGCTTGGCTCTTTTCCTGGATCTCCTCGTACCTCACTGATCGGACTTTCAGCGTCTCTCATTTTTGCTCCACCTCCTCCCCCCGGCCACTCTCTGTTGGTGTCCCCCAGGGGTCAGTCCTGGGTCCACTACTCTTCTCTATTACACCCTTGGCCTGGGTCAGCTATAGCCTCACATGGCTTTCATTACCACCTGTATGCTGATGACCCCAACTCTACATCTTGGCCCAGATGTCACCTCCTACTCCCCCCGGATCCCTGACTGTTGTCCTCCATTTCCCTTCTTTCATCACGTCTCCTAAACTAAATGTGGAGAAAACAGAACTCATCATCTTTCCACCATCCAACTCTCCCCCTGCCCCTTTTCTCTATATTACAGTAAACGGCTCTACACTTTCACCCGCCCCACAATCCGCTGTCTTGGGGTAACCCTAGACTCTGCTTTATTTTTTAAAACCCACACACCCAAACCCTGACCTCTGCCTGCCGCCTCCACCTGAAAAACATCTCTAGCATCCGCTAAATTCCTCGGCTATGACACTACAAAAATGCTGGTCCATGCCCTTGTCATCTCCCGCCTAGACTACTGCAAAAATCCTTCTCAGTGCCTCCCAGCTAGCACCCTTGCTCCCCCCCAATCCATCCCTTTAAATCTGCTGCCCGTCTTATCCACCTCTCTCCTCGCTATTCTCTGCCTTCCCCTCTGCCCAAACCCTTCACTGGCTTCCCATTGCCCAGCGAATTCATTTCAAGCTATTAACCATGACCTACAAGGCTCTCCATGACCTCTCCCCTCCATACATCTCTGCCCTAATTTCCAAATATCTCCCCCCACGCACTCTCCGCTCCTCACAGGACCCTTTTCCTCGCTCTCCCCTTATCACTCCTCACACAACCGTCTCCCAAAACTTCTCCCGTGCTTCACCACCACTCTTGGAACTCACTGCCCCCAAAACCATCAGACTCTCCTCCACTTTCACCAGCTTCAAAAGCAACCTGAAAACCCCTTTCTTCAGGCTTGCTATAACCTTCACTAAACTTGTCACTACTTCCTCCACAAACATGTTGCCCCTCACCTCCTGTCTCTTTCCCCCTCCTTGTAGATTGTAAAGCCCTCGCGGGGAGGGTCCTCCTCTCCCTCTGTCGTGCCAATTGTCATTTTCCCTTATCCTGTACTCGTTTGACTTATGTAATGTATGTAACCCTCTCGAATGTACAGCGCCATGGAATCAATGGCGCTTTAAAATAAATAATAATAATAATAATAAATAAATATTAGACATTATTGATAAACCTGCCCTATTGCGCTTTACTGTTCTTCATTGTCAATCCATGATGGTAAATATAACAAATTCATTACAAGTTTATTATTCGAGTACTGTTAGGTATGTAATTTGCACATAAAAGTTTCCCTTTGTTGATCACTAAGATATGTGAAGTAACTGTCATGTCATGTGCTGGTTCAGTGCTATAAATGATGCATGATGAGAAGTCCCGGGACTAACATATCTATGAACTATTTGATCTCCATCCGAAAATTCAATTTATTTTAATGGGGTCAGAACACTACTGACTTTATACCATGATTTCCTCAATACTGCATTTCATTTTTGAAGATAGATTTCAAGAAGTAAAGGTTGTAACAGTGAACAGCATTGATCTTTCTGACCTGGGGTTTGGAAGTAGGTTCTCTTCATCTCCTGTACAGATGTCAGGTAAATTGAAGCAATCATACAGACATTAAAAAGTTATAGCATCCCCAGGGCTATCATTTCTGTTCATCTTCCAGATGTAGAATAACATGGATATGGCTAATACAAACTAAGAAACTCTCAGAGAAGATATATTCAGTCACATTCAGTCTAATACTCAATGATTGTTGTGTAATTTGTAAGGACACAACTTATTGCCTTCAGCATTGAAATAAAGTGCCTTGGCTCCACCAGAGGAAATTAATCTTGTTGCCCACCCTCCATCGTTTTTTGCAATATCAAAGACCTTTTTGAAAATCCACAGGCAGGGTTTAAGAGAATATCTGGCTAGTGATTTGAAAGCCAGCTCCAAATGAGGTTCTCTTCTGCTAGAACTTTTTGGCCTACATACTGTGGGCACTATTATTATTGTGTCAGGGCTGAGCCCCACTGGAGAATCATCTGGTACTCTGGTGGGCCAGTCCTACAATGGTAACACTCTCTTGTTAAGATAATCACAAACTTCCAGGAGAATTGAATGACTTAAAGTTCTAACAAAGTTCTAACAATATATGTTACAAGAACATTCATTGAATCAAAACAGAGAGGCTTCAAGGCTTGTTCTTGAGATAGGTATAGTTTCCAGAGGTGGGACCCTCACCTGTCACACATTGTTAGCATATCCTACCAATATGTCATCAATGTATGTAGAGGGGGCAATGTATCTGATTAGGGAGAGGCACCATGTTGGCATGTGGAGATTTATAGACTTTTAAACTCCACTGGTATCTAAATATTCCCAGGATAAGATACCTTGCCCTTTCTGAGCCACACTCAACACCTCTCACCTAGCCAGCCATTAAGTTCTACAATGCAATGATGAGGGGCAACAGCACGAAACAGCTGTCTGCTGATGAACAAAACTGGCATGGCTTGAATTCTTTTCACATTGCAAGTCTCAGTGAGTCGATGTGACTTGAGGAATGCATCCAATAGATGATGCCGGAGAGTTGAGCTCTTTTACCATAAGCCTGTTGAAATATCACTGTATAGAGTCAACCCATTTTAACTGTGGACAGGGCCATCTTTTCCATTGGGCACACTAGGCAGTTGCCCGGGGGCCCCACAAGTATGAGGGCCCCAGGTGGTCTACGTATGTCTCAGGAATACAAGTAACATACCCAGGATCCCCTGGTTAGCTTTGCTTATTTAACTGTTTGTGTGTTTTTACGATGTGCAAACAGTTAAAACCATGGTGGAGAAGGGAGCATAAGGCTCCCTGCCCTGCCAAATAGTCTTGTAGGTTGCAGGCTGCCAGTGTCCAGTCCTAAGTGGCGTGATAATATGAGTGTGCTTGGGGGTGGCTAGAGGCATGGCCTAGTGTGATGTCATGTATTTGGGCAGGGCCCACTGCAGTGCTATGCCCAGGGGCCCATAATGCTGTTAAGATGGCTGTGACTGTGGAAACATATCCATTTTTAACATCTAGATAGAATAAGGTTTTAATGTAAGTACCACATTAAAAAGCCCTTTCTGGGCTCACAATTCTTTGTTGATTAATTTAATAATATATGATTGGGGTTGGAGCTTGTTTTTTTCTGATACAGAACTTTAAATCCCCTCTAATGAAGTAGTTAAATTATAACGTTTGGCTACCTACATCCTTTAGGGAATCTTGCAAGTCTTACCGCAAATGGAACATGTAAACTAAAATGGGGTTGTATACTGTAAAAGTCCTTCGCTCCCGCTACTAGTGGCTGCAAAAACCCTGAAATGTGTTATTTAATGCTAAAGCTATATGGAACCAAATTAAGATATATTCTAAATTGAACAAATATCAAATTTTGGATCTATTCAGATTGAAAAATGCTGATGAAAGGTGAATATTCATTTTAATATTTTTTTTTTTTATTATGTGATCCTTTTACATTGAAACTAAAGACTACCTGTTATGCCTTTAAAGCTTCTTCTTAATTCACTTTTGATTTACTTTTCAAAAACACATCAGGTTGTTTAAACAAAATTTTCATTGCCTTGCATTGTGAAGAAAGCGTCACAGCGCTACAATAAAAGAGTTTACTAAAATGTCACAGTCTCTGAAAAGGTGCTACTTATATACAAATATTCAAGCTGATTTTCTCACAAGGTTAATTTAACATACAATCTAGAAGAATGTTGAACAGATCTCATCTAATGTCTACGGTAAATTCCCTGGACTGCAATAGTTAGACTGCGTCTTCTCTGGAGCAGAGTCCATCTTTATAAAGGAGTAGATCGCACTCCAGAGCTGCCTTTCCTATTATTACTGGTACTATTGCACTTCAGATTCTGTTTGATGGTAGATTTCAACGCAAACCTAAGAAATTCAATTTGAATACGCCCAAGTAGAAATTCAGCCACCCCCCCAAAAAAAAAAAATCAGACTTAACTCTATATCATTTTTAGTAGTTTTAAGGGATCACTCAAGGCCAGTTAGGGCATTACTATTGGTGCGGCACCCAGTGTCACTTTTGGTTTTTTTAGATTACCCTTATGTATTGGTAAAATCCTTCTAAATTGAAAAAAAAAAGGGAAATCCTGTCTTCCAGTAAAAAAAATGCTATTTTATTGTATAAAAGTCACACAAGATTGGTTATTGACTTACGTGTTTCAGGTTTGTGTGGACTCTTGATTAAAGCATGGCTGCACCTGTCATGCAGGAGTTAAAAAGAAAAACTGTTGACTAATAACTACTTCTCTGATCTGGGGTGTAGCTATAGGGGGTGAAGAGGTAGCGGTTGCTACTGGGCCCTGTAGCCTTAGGGGGCCCAAAGGGCCCTCTACCACATGAGAAGATACCAATATTATAAATGGCACATGGTAGGAGGGGGCCCTATTATGGATTTTGCACTGGGGCCCTGGAGCTTTAAGCTACGCCTCTGTCTCTGATTAACATATCATATCCACTGCTTATATAGATTTGAACTTTGTATGGAACTATTCAGTATTGTAATATTGTAACTTTTGTTTCCTTTATATGACACATATCACTTTCTAACAATTATGTATAATATCAGCAAAATAATTAATATGTTTTGGGAACCAAAAGTGATGTTGGACATGAAGCACAATGTCCAACATCACGTCCTTCATCACCTCCACTTTCCACGCCATGTCAGTAAGCTAGAGAAACTAGAAGTATTGCGGGATGGCCTCATCAGAAGTGATAATTTGGTGAGAGCAATCAGAAGCCTTAGGGCAGTGTTTCTCAACTCCAGTCCTCAAGACCCACCAACAGGTCAGGTTTTCAGGATCTCCCAAAGAAAGCTCTAACAATAATTATATCACCTGTGCAATGCTAATTATATCAGCTGTGTAATACTGAGGAAATCCTGAAAACTTGACCTGTTGGTGGGTCTTGAGGACTGGAGTTGAGAAACACTGCCCTAGGGTCATGTTTAGTGATAGGTATAGGGCAAGGGTTCCCAAACTCCAGTCCTCACGCCCCACCAACAGGTCCTGTTTTCTGGTTTTCCTTAGCAGTGCACAGGTGATATCATTATGCTGCACAGGTGACTTCATTTTTGTCAGTGCATCCTGTGGGATATCCTGAATACATGACCTGTTGGTGGGTCTTGAGGACTGGAGTTGAGAACCACTGCGTTAGGGTCATGTTTAGTGATAGGTATAGGGCAGGGGTTCCCAAACTCCAGTCCTCACGCCCCACCAACAGGTCATGTTTTCTGGTTTTCCTTAGCAGTGCACAGGTGATTTAATTATGCTGCACAGGTGAATTATTGTCAGTGCATCCTGTGGGATATCCTGAAAACATGACCTGTTGGTGGGGCGTGAGGACTGGAGTTTGGGAACCCTTGGTATAGGGTAAGGTTTGGGATGTCCCGAACCCACATTTTTTCACAAGTTTGGTCAAACCAGTGTCAAATAGAACAATTACCTATTTGAGCAATACTAGTTATTGGTAACAGGAGCTATGAATATTCAAGACACCAGTGGTAGGTTGCATACAGAGCCCTTTGCTTTCTTCTCTCTTCTTCTCTCTTTATTGCTTTCACTATTGTGCATATGAATCCAATAAACTTACCCTTGTCCCAATACGTCTACTTTGAATTGCAAATGTAAGAAAGACTAACTCAGGTAGCGGGAACAACTTGACAGGCTCACCATAATCAGCGCACTGGCATGTAATGCAGCCTGTCCTCATTTCCCTTGCAGGTTTTTTCTTTTATGCAGACCTTAATTGATGAAGTATTTTGTTAGAAGTTTGTTTATCCCTCTAGCTATAGCATATATCTATGCTTGTAGAATGTATGTTATACCTACCAATGGTCCAGAGAAATCAGCACATACTATGAACATTTCATTCACTGTGACAAACCTTGAAACCAGGCATTATAAGCATCTAAAGTACGGTCTATACAGTATGAAGCTAAAGAAAACATAATGATACATATCATTTGAATGCACATATACTAAATGATATCAATTTGACTTACAGGTGCTACAAAAGACATGGGAAAAATGCTTGGGGGGGATGAAGAGAAGGATCCAGATGCCCAAAAGAAGATGGAAGAACAGCAAGAGGCTCTACGTCAGCAAGAGGAAGAAAGGAAAGCAAAGTATTCAAAGATGGAAGCAGAGAGAGAAACCATGAGGCAAGGTATCAGGGATAAGGTAAGCACGGGAAGACACCACAGCAACCTAGTGTGCCTGGAAAAATAATAACTATTGTATAGTAAAGTAAAATATAAAAGACATAATCTGTTCCTACCAATATGTTCCTACTTACGTTCTATGTTAAACTATCTCCGAGGTCCAATATAGTTTACCACATACAACTGAATATGCCTGATGTTCTTGTTTCACACAGCAAAAGTACCGACAACGTACAATGCAAGTGCAAGTTAATTTCTGTCTGTCCATATACACATTAGACATTAGTTTAGGATCCTGCTGTATTCCGCCCATTGAAGGGAACAAGGGTAGTTACTTTCCACTTAGATACCAATTAGCATCAGATAATAGCATAAGAATACAACTGCAAAGATCAAAATAGGAACCGCTGCATAGAACCAAGGGGAAACTGCGACCAGTCAGGCAAATGTACTTTTATCTGCCAGTAGTGTGAGCTTCAGATTAAAGGGGTGCTGCTATCTCCTATCCCACACATTGGAGGTTGTCCTACGAGCTCTCGTAGAATGGAATAGAAATTCTATTGCGAACACAACCTTCTATCTGTTCAAAATGGAGACTTTTTGGGGACAGTTTTTTTATAAAGGTGAAGGTCCCAGAAGTGGGACTGACACCTATCACAAAACAATGGTGCATCCAATTTAAAGGGGTTTTGCCACGATCTAATGTTGACATGGGAGCCTCCAAAATGGGTATTTAATCACTTTTCTAAATATATGTCATTAAAAGAAAGTGAAGCCCCTGAGAGCTACAGCCTGACTAAGATGCCCTTAGTTTCCTGACAGTTTACATTAGACACGACCAGGAGCTGACAGGAGCTTATCTGGCCGCGCTTGCGTTGTTTGCACTTCTTATCTGATGGCAGGGAACATGAACTAGCTTTGAAGGGACTGGGGAAAAAGATCCTGTGTCTTTTCTATAGCGAATCCACTGGTTGTAATGTAATTATCTGAGTAAACATGCAGACGCTCCCTGCTCTCTACTCAGCCCCCATCCCTCTCCCCCTGCAGCCCGAATGAAAGAAGGCTGCCTGCTGAGCTTATCTTCTCTCCTGAGCAAATAAGAGGGAGAAATAAAATGCATATAGCTTGTGCACAATACAGTTATTCCCTGTGGATTAGCAAAACAATGTTTGCTCAACTACAGAGACTGAGTATCAGGAACGTGTATAGGAGGGGGAGTGATGACATCACAGAGGAGGTACTTGTTTTTTTAAACATAGAAACACAACTCCCCTTTTTTCAGGCCTCAAGAGGGGAGTATCAGCCTGTTAGGTAAGGAACTAACTTCTTGGCAAAACCCCTTTAATATGCCCCCAATGTGTGAGATGGGAATAACCATTTAACGTTAATGGTTAAGATCAACCTGAATATCAGCAATTTCATGGAAAAATTATACCTTACACTAAATTGGGGTTAAGTTTGGGATATCCATTCAGGGTGGGGTTATGATTAAGGTCTGTATTGGAGTTTCAGTGGTGGAGTTGGGATAAGGTTGTAATTAGGGTTGGGGCTTTTCTTTAAATTGGGGTTAGGGTTGAAGTTGGAATTACAGTTGGGCTTGGTTTTTAGATTATGGTTGGAGGTTAGGGTTTATGGGTTAAGGTTAACCCTGAACCTAGATCCTGTGGCTGCTTTCCAGAAGCCAGAAAACACATAAAAAATTCTTCCTCCATAGACTTTAAAAAGAGGTGTTTTCTAAAATGAACTTGGGGGGAGGTTTAGAGAGTCAATATAAAAAAAAGCATGCTCACCTTCCAGACCCCCACCACTGCCTCTCTGTCTAACAGCAGAAGCTTGTGCTCTATTCACTTACTATGAAGTACAAGCTTCTGTTCATAGACAGAATGTGGAAAAGGAAGTAAAGGTGAGTAGTATCCAGGGTTCTACAGAAAGGCAGTGGCGGGGGAACGGAAGGTAAGTATGCCTTTTTTTCCCTATTTTTCCACACCCTGTTCCCAGAGGTATTTCTGTCTTAGAATTTGATGGCCTATTGCTAGGATAGCCATCAAAGTCTGATAACTGCGGGTTCCAAAGGTGAAGGGGCGCCAAAACTGTTGGCTCAGAATGGAGAGCAGATTGTGATTGTGCACGACTCACCCTTTTCCTCTTTGAGAGTTTTGAGTACAGCCGAGCACCAAGCTAAACTTTTGGGGGGGCCGTTCCCAAGATAGTGGGACCCATACCTTTCAGACTTTGATGAAATATCCTAGTTATATGCCATCAAACTCTATGGTGGGAACACCCCTTTCACCCCTTTCACTTTGTAAAACAGGAGTACCCTTTTAAAGGAGTTTTATCGTTTGAACTGTTCGTGCTCTTCAGCTAATTCTCTGAGATTGAATTAGAAATCCAGGGGGGAGTCTCTCCTCTCAGCAGGCGTGTTCCTCCTCCCGGGAAAGGCGTTGTTCCCCTTCAGCAGGGGGTTTCCTTTCATGAAGACTGTGACATTCATCATTTGGGTGGGAAAGTTAGAAGCAGAAGGAATGTCTGCAGAGGACAGCTATACAGCCCCCTGCATGCTGCTCCTGTGTTGCAGAGCTTCAGGCTGACTCCACAAGCTCCTTGCTGTGCTATATGCAGTTATACACACAGCCTGAACTGATGAGACATGTGAGGAGTGTACACTGCCCCCCTCTATTACCAGGTAACAGACTGGGCTATATGGAGCAATGCACACTGCCCTCCCCCCCTCGTCTCCCCCTGTTAACAGGCAGGAGACTCTATAATACTATGTTATATGAGGGGATCTGTGACTTAAACAGCCAGTAATTGCCCAGATCATTCACTCTAGAGCTGGGAGATGAGTTTACAGCCAGCAGACCTTGGTTTCATTATCGGTTTTAACAGCTTAGAGGGGAGAAAACACAAAGTGTGCACCCAGCCAATCACAGTGCAGGGGGCGTGGCCGGGGCATTTCCTGTCTGGGGCCGTATCCCAACAGGCTGAATGAAATGTTAGCCAGTCAATCACAGTGCAGGGGGTGTGTCAAGGGGGAGGGATCCGACCAGGGGGCATGTCCCGACCAGCTGCAGCAGAAAAAAGAATACAGATTTACAGAAAAGCTCATATTGCTAAAAACCAAGTGACTGAGGTAATGCAACCAATTACAAAAATGCTTATTTTTACTGTCCCCATAATCTGAAACATGATCTTTGTAGCGATAAAACCCCTTTAATGGGATTTAGGTTTGAAATGTCACAAGTGCAGATAAACTCCATTCTGAAAATTGGTCATTTATATAATACATGACAGCTCAAGTCCACCAGAACGGCACTTGGTTGTGGCTCATAAAGAAGAGTCCATGTATGAATTTAATTTGCTTTTAAGACGCAAATGGACCGGGGTTATTTTTATGTGAAATCCCCTTTAAATTTAGTTAAGTACTATTTGTATATTAAGAAGTAAGCCTAGGAGTATTGTACTTTCATAGAATATCAATTGCATATGTTGGACTGCTTCAGGGAGGGATAACTCCATATGACAGAGCACAATAACACATGGAGTGCCTATGGCTCTGTCAGATTCAGCACGCCTTACCCGAGGTTAAGTCTATGTGCACGCTGCATTTTGCATTGTGGTTCATGGAGTTTACTGAGCAGCAAAGATTAGAAAGTGACTTTCGGAAAAGCTCTAAATCTGATATATAGATTTGTCAATGTGGCTCATCTATGAGACTTTATTAAATACAATGTAATTTATCTTTTACCCATTGCCCTGGAAAACCTGTTATTGCAGTTTATTAACATCTAGACAGACGTGCCTTATATTTGCAGGAAGTGCATTGTTCCTGCACCTTCCTCCCTTTTGTTAGGTTTATCCATCTTCATGGAGTTATCTGTGCTTTGCAAAATCTTCAATACCTTATATGAAATGAATTTCCTTTACTTGTTGCAATTTGATTATTGTAGTATCTCTCCTTCGGGATGACACCATATGGGTGTGTTATTTAAAGATTGACTTTTTGCACCCCATTAAGCATCTGCATATCACAAGGCCTTATGGGAAAAAAGGGCTAGAAGCTCAAGCGCCTTCTATTGGATGTTACAAATCCTCAATTTAGAGATGAATGTGCAATTTAAAGATGAATGTGCAAAAGCAATCTTTAAATCCCCACATACCTATATGGTGCTCTCCCCCCACCCAGGAGAGATACTCCCCTTTCTGAGCCACTCAATGCCTCCCACCCAGCCAACCAGTAAACTCTGCTCTGCACTGACGAGGGGCAAAAACCCCGAAACAGCTGTATGCAGGTGGGTTTTGCTTGCATGGCTAACATTCCTTTTGCTTTCCAAAGACTCAGTGAGTCAGAAACAAATTGAGAATTTGTAAGGCTATGTTCACACGGCATAATTGCGGCGCGTACAGTACGCGCCACAATTAAGCCGGGTGATTTGGGAGTCGCGCTGATCAGCATGTACTCCCGTAGGGGCGGGGGCAGCAGCCCACCGGCCCCATAGACCTTCATTACTCGCGGCGCATATTCGCTGCAAGTAATTGACATGTCACTTATCTCCAAGCGCGTACAATACGATCGTATTGTACGAGCAGGGTGAGGAGGCGTAATCCATAGTTCTCTAAGAGAACTATGGATTACCGTAATTTTGGCATGCATCCCGCTCGTATTAGAGCGCAAATACGCCACAAAATGTGCGCCGACATTAGCCCGTGTGAATAGACCCTAACAACCAATACCGGGCGCTTGAGCTTCTCGCTCTTTTCTCATAATGCCTTTTGATATTATTGTAGTAGAAATGATACATTCTTTAATGCATCTGGAGAAGTCAAATTGGAGCCAGATCCAAACTTTTGTTTCTAATCGACCCAAATGGATTTTTGTCAATATGTGTTAAAAATTGTAATCATAAACTTAGGGTAGGGTTAGAATGTTTTTACTGGGCTTACTTACCAAAATCCTGGTTTCTCTGGTCCTGCCCCACTGTTATTTCCAACGTTACTTCTGGCCTTCAGTGGCGACACTGCTCTGTTATTCATTATGGTAGATCTTAATAAATATGATAATGAATAAAGCCAAACAGCCATCATATGATAAGCTTATAACAGGGCAGATTTACTTATACTCTTCAATACTTAGCATAAACTTAGACAAGACGGTTTAAAAATAAGACCATATTTATCGTAGTGATTATAGTTGGATTAGCTTGCTCCAATGATTAGGTCAAGGTTTTGCTGTATTTTATGGCACATGATGAGGCATATTTACTATGGCAGACCTGCACAACTTAGCAGGATATGGGGGCCGGACCACCTGGGAACTCCCCTGGACTGCCTGGGGATGTCCCCACACCGCCCCTAAATGCTCTGGGAATGCCCTCAAACTGGGTAGTATCACCCATTGCTGGGGCTGGGTTTGCGCAAGTATTGCCCTAATGTGGGCCATTGCAGGTTGACAGAAATCCTTTGGCAGGCCGCATTCGTCCCACGTCCGATATGTTAAGTAGCCCTGTATGATGGTAATTGTGGAAAATGTCTGGTACCAAAATATTGGTGTACATGCTTTAGATTACATTTATTACGTGTTTTAGATTAGATTATATGTTTAGTTTTTAGACATTTCTTGCCGCAAATGACAAAATGAGAGTGGCTTCTTGAGAATCGCATGGTTTCATAGAAAGAGGGCACGGCTGACCTTACCATGCCTTGCTGTGCGCCAAAATTCTGATGCAATTATTGGCACAAACTAAGCCAACTTATAAGTTATATAAAGTTAACAAAAAGTAAACTAAGTATTAAAATTTCCCACATTTATAATACAGTGATACATCTGAAGCATTTCCAGACTGCATAGTCGAAATTTAGTATTACACAGTATAAATAAATGGACCATAATGTTGCAAGCCAACCCATGCCCACCTTCTGCGAAGACATAGCCTTTATGATAAGTCTCCTAATGGACACAGTGCAAAAGTGTCTAAACCATATAATGCAAGGGGCAGTCATTAAAGATTTCACCTGACCCACTTCCTGTGGACTGAGAGCAGTGAAACTTGGCACAGTTATTAGTCCTTCTCCACATAGATGCCACCTAAGGACACACACTTCTCCCATCTCTTTAAGCAACTGTAAACACCTCGCTAGTAGAAGTCAACAGGTTGCTCCAAAAGCCACGTTGTGACTTCAGAAATCAGATGTGGGTCAGGTGAAATCTTTAATGTACACGCCTCGTACATGTGGTATTAGACATGTACTACAGTCATTGGTGATAGTAAATTTACCTTCATGTTTTGTCCCTTTAGGGGCCGACCAACAGTAAGAGGAGGTCTATGGGGGAAAAAACTTTTGGGGAAACGTATTAAAACCAGCAGAAAATTTGCCTGTCTTAATAAAACGTGCACATGAGTAAATGCGCCAAATTTATTAAGGGCTTAATGTCAACCAGATATTCATCCACATACAGCTGATTTGAAGTGTTTGACCCTCATCAGTGCAGAGTGGCTAGGTGAGATTAACCCCTTAAGCCGAACGCCTGAAAAGTAGTTAATGACCAGAACATTTTTTTTTAGTAGTTCTCAGAGCTGCTGCGGCGCCGGGCGCCACAAACTCCGATGTCTGTCTGCAGCGACGCCAAAGGACATCACTGCAGACGAACGACCTGCACCAGTCGACGTCAAAAGATGGTGCATGGTCGTTAAGGCTCTGTGAGTCGGATGTGACTTGAGAAACGCTATATCCAATAGGTGGAGCTGCAGAGTCCCACATCTTTTCCCATGAGTCTTATAGAAAATATTTAAATCTCACTGGAACGATCACGGCATATATGTCTCCAGACACCTACATTGTGCTGCTCCCTAATGAGCACCATCACCCTTTCGAGCTATTATAATATTAAAATAATATTTTGTTAGAACCAAATTTTTTGCAACGCACCACAATAACAAGTCAGTCAAACAACCAAATTGAAAATGCTCTTATGTAGGCAGTTACAATTTTTAAAATGCATTAAAATTTAAATCATGCTTAAAAATATTTTAATGCAAACTAAAAAATGGAGTAAGTGGGTTATTTCAAAGTGTTTCATCGCTGAAATCAAAATCTTACAATACTGTATTTCTACCCTCTCGTATTTGAATCCAACAGTTTCTTTGCATGGTTAATCATCTTCACATTAAATGTAGCGAAGCTAAAAACAGTGTTCAATCATATAATTTAGAAAAACAACAAAACTGTGCAGCCAACAGAAAGAAGAAAGAAACATTATTTTTATGTTCTTAAAACTCGTCCCTAAAACTATTACAGTTCTCACCTCTCATCTCAACATCGCTGCAAGAGAACACATTGTAATTACTTTGTTTTCTTGTCTTATCTGTAAAAAATGTACAAAAACATAATGTTTCCTAGAATTTATTCTTTTGAAAGGGGCTCTGCAATGAAAAACATGCATCTCCTATATACAGATTAGATCAATGTCTTATTAGTGGAGTCTGACAGCTGGATACGGTGCACTGCTGATACATTCTCTGTCTGTGGGACCGCCAAAAACAGCTAAGCACTAGTGTTGAGCGAACAGTAAAAAGTTCTAGTTCGATTAGAACCTCGAACTTTTGAGAGTTTGGTTCAAAGTTTTATTCAAACTCGAACTTTGAACCCCATTAAAGTCTATGGGAGAAGATTTTCTGGCTAATTTTTATACCTATACAGGTGAGGAGAAGCTGGAATAACCATCCATAACAGTAAACTGGATACGTGGAACAACTTAGTGACGAAAATTTGGCTCTAAGAGTCACAGAAAAAAACTCACAGGCTAAAATACTTCATTGCTTTCAATGACTAACTGAAAAGATGAGGACAGCTGGCAAGCAGGGGCATAGCTATAGGAGGTGCAGCGGTAGCAGCTGTTACAGGGCCCTGCATCCTGAGGGGGCCCAAAAGCCCTTATGACACGTAGGAGATTTGGAGACGGTGTGTTATACAATTACTGAACCCACAAAACTGCAAAAACTGAACTTTTGGGCACCGAGTATGATTTAGCAAATCCAAGCACTCTATATAATATATATCAATGTATATGAGAGTTAGGTGTTATGTGAGCCTGCAAATGTCTCCAAATAACAGCTTCTGGGTGTGGGAAAGATGCAGCCAGCAATACCAAACTCCCTAACTATTTCTGTCTATGGAGAGGAAAATGCTATCTAACTAAGAGCAGTCTGTACAGTACAGAGAGGGAGCTGAAAATGGCGTACAGAACACAATACAGTGAAATATATATAACATATTCATGTGATTTTAGCTGCCAATGAGAGCCCTACACCCCAGTGATGATGTTTTTGACACTTCTCTGTGCTCTGCACTGATTGGATGGCTGCCAAAAGTGCAGAAAGGTGATTGGATGGCCATCAAAAGTGCAGAAAGCCACTGAAAGCAAAACTGAAAATGGCGTGTTGAACTAGAACTAGAACTTTACTTGAACGAACAGTAAAATGTTCAGTTCGAGTTCTAAAAATTCAAGAAGTTAACTTAACTTTTCTGTAACAGTTCGATCAACACTACTAAGCACTATACACGGATATCGTTGGCAGTAGCAGCAGCAGTGCACAAGTGCAACTACTGCTTCAATTACATAAATTGCAAGGCTGAAAAAGGACATCCATCCATCAAGTTTAGCTTGCTATCCTATAGTCTTGATTTAGAAAAAGGGGAAAAATAAGGTAGAAGACAATTGTTCTCATTTTAGGGGAAAAAAATCCCTTCCCGACTCCAAATCTGTAAATCAAAATAAATCTCTGGATCAACAGAGGTTTTAAGACTCCCTTTCTCTTAATCAGTTGGGACCCTATGGATAGGAGAAAAATGTTGTCCATGGTTTTAGGACCCCTGTTCTCATGATCCAATGGTTAGGAGATAAATGATGTCCTTGGTTTTGGAACCCTTGTTCTTAAGACCTTGTGAATCGGAGATAAATGTTATTCATGGTTTTAGGGCCCCTCTTCTCATAATCCCATGGACTGAAGATAAATGTCATTCATGGTTTTGGGACCCCTCTTCTCATGCTCCTGTGAATAGGAGATAAATGTTGTTCATGGTTTTGGGATCCATGTTCTCAGGATTCTATGAATAGGAGATAAATGTTAATTGAAAACTGCTTTAAAGCAGAAACTTTTATAATTAGTAAAATAGAGATACTAGGCTCAAAGAGGACATGCAACTCTCTGGCAAATGGATAGTTGCCGCTCCACTGACCTCATTGCTTTCATTGTTTTTTCTAGTCCCTCTCCCATTCATTAGATCGCAGTGCTGTTCTGTTTGGCACTGATATGCTAAAGAAATCCTAAATCCTCAGGTGGGCCTTCTCCTTTACTCAGTGCAACTTACTCCTCCACCCCCTGCACCCCCCCATTCCTCCTACGCAACGGTGACAACCAATAAACTAATGTACCATCAGGAGACATTCACCTGAACACTCTTTCCATTGCAACTATGAAATAGAGACTGCCCACTTGAGAGTCTAGGAGTCTATTAGCAAATCAGTGCTACACCTCATGGTGCCAATACCTAATGAACACAGGTACTACAAAAATAAAAGAAAAATAAATTAGAAGCTGTGCAGTCTGTGGTGCTTCAACTATCCATAGATGCTGCTGGCTTCATTTCCAATAGGTTACTCTCTTTCCTCCCCACCTCTCTTCTAGCGCTGTCTCTCCGCTATCTTCTGTTTTGCCTTCTTTCTTCTTCTAAATGAGATGTCACTGCTGCAGCCCTGATTGACTGCAGCAGTTATGTGCCTCTGCTAATGTCATCATGCACTACTGATACAGTCTCTGGCTGTGGGACCGCCAAAAACAGTTAAGCACTTGTGTTGAGCGAACAGTAAAAAGTTCTAGTTCTCGATTAGAACCTCAAACTTTTGTGAGTTCGGTTCGAAGTTCTATTCAAGCTCGAACCCCATTAAAGTCTATGGGAGAAGATGTTCTGGTTAATTTTTATACCTATACAGGTAAGGTGAAGCTGGAATTACCATCCATAACAGTAAACTGGATACATGGAACAACTTAGTGAAGAAAATTGGACAACCCCTTTTAGATAATAGGGCCTGTAATTAATATATGTCCCTCTGACACCTCAATGTTTTTAAAGGGGTGTTCCCATCAGAACAAGTGCCATTGGAAGGGTCATTTACTATAAAGTAAGCAATTTTCAAAATAGGTGATATTAAAAAAAATACATATGCTTTACCTAATACAGTCCTTTTTTGCACCTTCAACTTGCTGTCTTGTCTCATTGCTTACTCACCACTGTTGTATCGTGTGGAATGTCCACCTAGAAGTATCGGGAATGAGCACGTACAGGCAAGTGGTGTGCTGAAATCATCACAGTGTCACTTGCCTTTACTGTGCTTTTTTTTAAGCAAAGGGTAGCAAGGTTCTGGCCAAAACGTTACGTATTGCTGCATTACCGGCCACCACTGCAAACACACAGCAGTGTTCGGTAACCAGGGAGACAAGAGAGCAAGCTGAAGGTACAGGAAAGGCCTGTGTTAGGTAAAGCATGAATATTTTGTTAATAACATGCATTTTGCTTACTTTACAGTACTTGGCCCTTCCTGTGATGGGAATTCCCCTTTAAGATCTACTGTTCTGAGGACAAAATGTACTCATACCAGTTGTTCATCTTCTTCTGGGCTGGAAAAACATCCAGTCTAGGAAAGAAATGATCGTCATGCCTGCCATAGAATATCTTAGTGTCAAATATTACCAAGTCATGGATTCTTGTTGCATCTATGCATATATTTTATGGCATCATCTATTTGCCATAAATTATCTAGCACAGCTACATGTTTTGTCTGTACTGTCATCTCATCCTTTAGACTGAACATAAGATTCTTTCTGTGTCCCTTATTGTCTGTATAATCGTCCTGTAACTCTTTATGCAAATCATCTACTAATTGTTTTTTAAGCTTTTAAACTCTTCAGTATGACGGACGGTTTCAGCTAGTCTCTATACTTGGTTAGCTTTATTGATTTATTTTCTTCCGAACCTGCTGAAATCCTTAGAAATGTGTCAAAGCTCTTTAGTGGGTCAGACATCAGCTGACATGGTGTCTACACTTTTCTTCCTACTGAGGGAGAACTATTTACCATCCTTTTTCCCAGTGAACATAGCCTGTAAGACTCCCTACACCACTGATGGCGAACCAATTTGAGACCGAGTGCCGAAACTGCGACCTAAAAATACCTTAGTTCCCGCAAAGTGCCACAGACGTCGACACGGAGCAGGGAGGTGATGTTGGGAAGCGGGGCCGCACAACAATTAATACGAGGGATGTGACGGCCGCTTAGCCCATCCCTCTGCTATATTTCCACTATACAGTGACCATATTGTGGTAGATAGCAGTGTACACAGGTGCTCAGCAGACAGTTGACTGAATAATACCACAACACCACGACCACATATCACCACCACATAGTGACTGAATAATACTACAACACTATGACCACATATTGCCACCACATAGTGACTGAATAATACCACAACCACATATCACCACCACATAGTGACTGAATAATACCACAACCACGTATCACCACCACATAGTGACTGAATAATACTACAACCACGTATCACCACCACATAGTGACTGAATAATACTACAACCACGTATCACCACCACATAGTGACTGAATAATACTACAACCACGTATCACCACCACATAGTGACTGAATAATACCACAACCACGTATTACCACCACATAGTGACTGAATAATACCACCACACCATGACCTCATATTACCACCACATAGTGACTGAATAATACCGCCACACCATTACTGAATATAAACCATTACACTTTGCACACATATAAGAGATTACAGTTCAGGCACATTTAGTGACTCACAGGTGACGTTTCTCCAATGAGTCGTTCGTATTCCCTTTTCTTCTCCATCCAGTTCACACCTTCATGCTGACTTCTCCCGACCAACTCTCATGCCTGCAGATTTAGACACAAATATCTTAGAATCCTCACTTTTCCAGCAAACTCCTTACTTACAGGTATATAAGTCCCCTCAGTTAGGTAGGTATTAATAATAATAATAATAATAATAATCTTTATTTATATAGCGCCAACATATTCCGCAGCACTTTACAATTTGGAGGGTATAGGTACAGACGAAAGACATACATTGCACAATGAAAAGCTACTTACAGATGAGACACAAGGTGAGAGGGCTCTGCTCGCACGAGCTTACAATCTCTGAGGGTGTACGGGAGAGACGAAGGGTAAGAAGTGCTAGCTTTACAATCGTCCAGCCATGGGACATAAATATGGGGTTGTTATACGTAGAATTCGGATGAACCTGCCACCCAAACAGTACATCTATATACAGTTAAGTGCCGAAAATGAGATGAGTGTGCTAGGGAGTGGGGGGGGGGGGGTGTTAGCATTAGGGATTCTGGTAGGCCAGAGTGAAAAGATGTATTTTCAGGGCCCTTTTAAAGCTATGAGAGTTCTGAGTGCGCCTGATCGCCCGCGGTAGCATGTTCCAGAGAACTGGTGCCGCACGTGTGAAGTCTTGGAGACAGGCATGGGAGGTTCGGATGATTGATGAGTGTAACCTGATATCATCAGCAGAGCGGAGAGAGCGGGTAGGGTGGTAGACAGAGATGAGGGAGGAGATGTATGGAGGAGCAGCGTTGTGGAGACCTTTATGAGTGAGAGTGATGAGTTTATGTTGTCTCCTGTACTGGATAGTAACCAGTCCAGTGACTGACACAGGGTAGAGGCATCAGTATAGCGGCGGAAAGAAAGACAAGCTGGCTGCTGCATTCAGGACAGATTGGAGAGAGGGAGAGTTTGCACAGAGGGAGACGATAAGCAAGGAGTTACAGTAGTCGAGACAAGAATGAATAAGAGCAACAATGAGAGTTTGAGTTGTTTCCACAGTGAGAAAAGGACGGATTCTGGAGATGTTCTTGAGGGGCAGATGACAGGAGCGGGCAAGGGATTGGATATAGGGGATGAAAGACAGATCGGAATCTAGTATAACCCCAAGACAGCGGGCCTGTTGCCTAGGTGTTATGGTGGTGCCACACATGAGGACAGAAAGGGCAGGGTAAGGTCTGTTAGTAGATGGTGGGATGACTAGAAGTTCAGTTTTAGTGAGCTTTAGTTTAAGATACAGGGAGGACATGATGTCAGAGACAGCAGACAGGCAGCCCCTGGTGTTTTGTAGCAGAGCAGGAGAGATGTCTCGAGGAGGAGGTATATAATTGGATGTCTTCAGCGTAGAGATGGTACTGGAAGCCAAATCTGCTGATGGTTTGTCCAATGGGGGCTGTATAGATTGAGAAGAGGAGAGGACCAAGAACGGATCCCTGAGGAACCCCGACAGCAAGAGGAAGAAGAGAGGAGGTAGAACCTGCAAATGAGACACTGATGGAGCGGTTAGAAAGGTAAGATGAGAACCAAGTTAGAGCGGTGTCCTGGAGGCCAATGGTGCTGAGCATGCTGAGGAGAAGTTGGTGATCAACAGTGTCAAACGCTGCAGAGAGATCCAGAAGAAGCAACAATGAGTAGTTGCCCTGAGATTTAGCTGTTAGGAGATCATTGGAGACTTTAGTTAGAGCAGTTTCCGTGGAGTGTAGGGTGCGGAAACCTGATTGCAGAGGGTCAAGAAGAGAGTTAGCGGAGAGATAGCGGATTAGGCAAGAGTAGACCAAGCGTTCCAGGAGTTTGGAGATGAAAGGCAGATTAGAGACTGGTCGGTAGTTATCAGCGCAGGATGGGTCCAGAGTGGGCTTTTTCAGTAAGGGAGTTATAACAGCATGTTTAAAGGAAGATGGGAAGATCCCAGTGGAGAGAGAGAGGTTACAGATTGCAGTTATGTGAGAGATGATAGCTGGAGAAATAGACTGGACAAGGTGGGAGGGAATGGGGTCACTAGAGCAGGTGGGGGGGTGCGCAGACAGCAGAAGCCTGGACACTTCTTCTTCTGTCGTCGGGTCAAGAGCTGAGAGTAGGCTGGGGGATGTGCGGGGAGGGACCAGATGGCTGCTGCTTGGGGTTTGAGATGAGATGTTTTGCCGGATTTTGTCAATTTTCTCTTTGAAGTGAGTGGCCAGGTCTTCAGCGTGGAGGTCAGAGACCGGGGCCTGAGCTTTAGGCCTGAGAAGGGAGTGGATGGTGTCAAACAGGCGTTTAGGGTTGTTGTGTAAGGTTGCGATGAGGGAGGTGAAATATTTTTGTTTGCCGCTGTGAAGGGCAGTTTGATAAGTCCTGAGCATAAATTTGTAGTGGAGAAAGTCTGCAGGTAGCTTCGACTTCCTCCACAGACGCTCCGCACATCTGGAACATCGCTGCAGATGGCGAGTCTGAGGCGTGTGCCTGGCTGTGGGTGTCTGACTCTGGTGGTGCGGTGTGTGAGCGGTGCCAAATGTGTCCAGGGTGGTGGAGAGAGTTTCATTATATTGTTTGGATGCCAGGTAGGGCAGGAGAGGGAGGAGATTGGGGGCAGTGAGGACTGTATGGCGTCTGTGAATTCCTGAGTGTTCATGGAGTGGATATTTCTGAATGGGTAGACGGTCAGGTGTGTCCAGAGATGGGTGAGAATTAGTAATAGTGAAGGAAATAAGATTGTGATCAGAGAGAGTGTAAAGAGAATTATTAAAGTTAGAGATTGAGGAACGGTTACAGAAAACCAGATCAAGAGAGTTCCCATCCTTGTGGGTGGGAGAGTTAGTAAACTGCGAGAGGCCTAGAGAAGAGGTTAGTGAAAGGATCTGAGAGGCAGAGGGAGACATGGGGTCATCAATAGGGATGTTAAAATCACCCATGATGAGTGTGGGTATTTCAGTAGAGAGGAAGTGAGGGAGCCAGGCAGCAAAATGATCCAGAAACTGGCGGGGTGAGCCGGGGTGGCCTGTACACAACCGCAAGTCTGAGGGAAAATGGCTGAAAGAGTCTGAGGGTGTGGATCTCAAAGGAGGGGAAAGTGAGTGAGGGTGCAGGAGGAAGGACCTGGTAAGTGCAGTGTGGAGAAAGAAGTATGCCAACACCTCCACCTGGCCTGTTCTCAGGTCTGGGGGTATGGGTGAAGTGTAGGCCACCATAGGTGAGAGCGGCAAGGGAAGCGGTGTCAGATGGCTGGAGACATGTTTCTGTGAGGGCTAGCAGGTTGAGGGAGTTGGAGAGAAACAGGTCATGAACAGCAGTAAGTTTTTTTGCAGACGGATCGGGCGTTCCACAGAGCACATTTCAAAGGGATTGGAAAAGATGTACAGCGAATAGCAATTAGGTTAGCAGCGTTTCTATGGGAGGAGGAGGTAGGATGAGCAGTAATGGATGGTGGGCCGGGGTTAGAAGAGATGTCACCTGCAGCAAGAAGCAGGAGAAAGAAAAGATACAGCAGATGGTTCAGTGATGAGTATGAGCGGCGTTTGTGCAGCAATAATGTGAGCAGGTGGTTTGTGGTATTTGAAAAGGGAAAGGAGAGTGTGTGATGAACACATATGTGAGGGAAGGAGAGAGGCGCTGATGTGGATAAGATTCTCAGGGAGCATAACTGGGTGGTAAGCCAGGAGGTAGATGGCTGCAAGATAGACAGCAATACTGAGCATGGTGAATAGGGTTTTTTTTTTCTTTTAAGAAGCCTAGATACTTACAAGAAAAGGCATTCCTCCTAGTCCCCTTCGGCCCACTTCCGGTCTAATTTCGGTTTTATTTCAGATATCTTGATTCAGATCTATCACTTTTATATCTGGTTCACTACTCTACATGGCTATACTGACCCAAATGGTCAAGACTGACCCAAGCTAACTAATTTATACTATCCTATGTGGAGTTCATTGATATAAATCAGTGGGCCCAGCTGCCAGCAATGGGTGGAGTTACAAATAAGCCAGCAGATGAGATGCTACAGGGGCAGAATGTCAGGTAACTAGCAATACAAATAAACACAGGGTGATTATTCAGGACAGAGATTGGGAGAAATCTATGCATTCAACATATCAGAACACAGCACAGCAATTATACATATACAGCAGAGACAAATGATGGGAGGTATATAGATATATGTCTCCTCAGGCAAGCAAGTATAAAGATATAGGTCCCCTCAGGCAGATAGGTATATAGATATAGCTCCCACAGACAGTATACAGCTCCCCACAGACAGTAGATAGCCCTATTCAGGCAGTATATAGCTCCCACAGACAGTAGATAGCTCTCTTCAGGCAGAATATAGGTCCCCTCAGGCAGCATACAGATAGCTCCCCTCAAGCAGCATACAGATAGCTCCCCTCAAGCAGCATACAGATAGCTCCCCTCAGTCAGTATACAGATAGCTTCCCACAGCCAGTATATAGATAGCCAACACTCCACACAACCAGTATATAGCCAGCCAGTACTCCCCACAGCCGGTATATAGCCAGCCAGCACTCCCCACTGCCAGTATATAGCCAGCCAGCACTCACCACTGCCAGTATATAAATAGCTCTCCCCACTGCCAGTATATAGATAGCACTCCCCACTGCCAGTATATAGATAGCCAGCACTCCCCACCAGCCAGTATATACATAGATCTCCCCATTAGCCAGTATATAGCCAGCATTCTCACACCAGCTTGTATATAGCCAGCACTCTCCCCACAGCCTGTATATAGCCAGCACTCTCCCACCAGCCAGTATATAGCCAGCACTCTCCCACCAGCCTGTATATAGCCAGCACTCTCCCACCAGCCAGTATATAGCCAGCACTCTCCCACCAGCCTGTATATAGCCAGCACTCTCCCACCAGCCAGTATATAGCCAGCACTCTCCCACCAGCCTGTATATAGCAGCACTCTCCCACAGCCAGAATATAGCCATCACTCTCCCCACCAGCCTGTATATTAGCAGCACTCTCCCACAGCCTGTATATAACCAGCACTCCCCACAGCCTGTATATAGCCAGCACTCTCCCCACAGCCTGTATATAGCCAGCACTCTCCCACAGCCAGTACAAATAAAAATAATAACATTAAATAAAATGCTCACCTTACTTCTTTCCCAGCTGCACGCTCCTCTTCTGTCCTCTTCTTTCCATCCCAGCGCGGCACGCGCCTCTGTCAGCTCCTCAGGTGCACTGCCTATGACGAGCTATGCGACCGAGGACAGGCAGCAGTGCGATGATGTAACTATAACGCGGTGCTGCCCAGCTGAGCGCACGGGCCGCCGCGCACCCTCAGGGCTGAGGGTCCGTGGCGGGCCCCGCTGTGTCAGATCTGGAGCCTGCCGGAGGCCCTTGGTCCGACACTGTGACCTGGATGCCGAGCCCTGGCACGGCGTTCGGGTCACAGTGCAGGAAGCCAGCGAGTGACCACCTTGATATGCGCTGCCCTACACCAACTGGATTTCTGCCAGGAAGGGCATGGAATGATGTTTTCTGTTGTGCACAAAAAATTTGGTGCAGTTACTGGTAGAAAATAAGCCAACTTATAAGAGGTTTAAAGTTAGAGCAGACAGTTCTAACATGTGCCATATTGATTGACCCTATAGTACATGTGGCACATTGTAAGATTGTCTAGGCTAAGTTTACTCTAAGAGTATTGTTTGTTTAGGCAGATAATGGAGAGCATAGGACCTTACCGATACCAAGACGTACCCATACGTCCTGTGTTTGTATGGGAGTAAATAATGTGTTATGGGTTAATCCAAAAATCTAGATGGCCCAAAACTAATTGCCATGAATAAATAATCTCCAGAATTTATTTGTAATCCTTTGGTATATTCAATGCTCTAATTCAACAATTTATAGGTAAGGGCATGTCCCCACTGCACGGGTTTTCCGCCCGCCGGCCTCCCGAAAAACATTCAACATGCACATTCTTCCGTCCGTTTTTCAGACGGAATATGTGCATGTCAATATGAAGGGGAAGGGCTCATCGTGGAGAACAGCTTCCCCCCCCCCTCCCTCCATGGCCGTGTGCATGGCACACAAACCGGATACACCAACCGGTATTTGTCCATTGTCGTGTAAACGGGCCTTAAGGGAATTTCTGGTAAAGAGTGAGGTGTTGTCCATTTACACTTGTTGTTGGAAAGGCAGAAAAATTAAGAAAAAAGTAATTGTTGAATATAAATCTTAATGCCTATGTTAATACTTAAAGAGAGCCTGTCACATTGAACCTGCTATCTGATTTGAGGGCAGAATGTTATAGAGCAGAAGGAGCTGAGGAGATTGATATATAGTGTGGGGAGAGATGCAGTAAACCTTGTGTTTTATTCTTTAAAATCTCTACTTATTCTGGGTTAAAGAGTCCAGTGGGCGGTATTATCAGTTACTGACAGCAGTCTCTGTATGTGCACACATGCAAGAAAGACTGTCGATGATTGACAAAAACGATCACTGGACTCTTTGAAATATGAGCTTTTCAAAATTTTTCCCCACAGAACAATACTACCAATTTAAAAAAAACTATGAAAAATGTGACATTATCTACTTACAAACACAGCCCCAACTATATCAGAAAGGGAGAAAAAACTAAAAAATAACTTTTATTAAATATATGATTAAAATGTAAACACCAGGCCGAAAAAAACAAAGAGTGCACTCAAAAGAAAATCCCTACAAAGTCTAAATGAAACCTAACCTGCCAAAAAAAACCGGGATGATCGTCCCAACAAGGACGCTCCCGTCCGGAACCTAACCCTTACACTAATCTGACCCTATGCACCCATGTCCCAAAAATGTTTCAACCCTCCCAAGATGTCAAAAAAATGGTTTTCCTCAGGGGAAATTTATAAAGGGAGAAGAATATATACAGGGGGTCTATTATAATCATAAAACAAGGGTTTTTACAGAGTATATAGTCACTTAATAAAACAAGGGTATAAGAGACAGGAGGATGTGGAAAGTGCACCAATAATAACCAGCACCACACACCTCAATGAAAACACCCAAATTTTTGCATAAAAAAAAAAAGGAAAAAGATGCAGCCCAACAAGGAATGAAAATACCTTAGGGTTGGTTAAATAGTCCAAAAAAAAAAATAATTGGATAAAGAGAAAACCCTATGTCCAGGGAGACTTACAGCCCGAAAAAAGGGGGAAAGTGTCCACCGATAGTGATTTGTTCAATAAAAAGACACTCACTGATGCCAAATACAGTGTCACGAATCTTACCAAAACTTGGCAAAAATCGCCTGATGGACATTTTTATCTATAAGACAAAGGAGAAAAAAAATTCTTTCAATTTTTGGAAAGGGGACATGCAATTTTCCAAAAAAAAAAAAATTAAATAGAGAAAAAAAAAAGGTTTGGAAAAAGAAAAAAATGCCTGAAAAGCCCTTTCCCCAAAGTTGTCCGGGGAAAAACGGCATCAATGCCCTCATATGTGGGGGCCCGGCGCGATTTTAACACCGGCGCCACGGTCCCCCCGGGCCCACTTTCCCCAACCCTGTCCCTGAGAGCCAGTAGGGCCCCCCCGCGGTCCCCAACCCCACGAAAAAAAGGCTCGAGAGAGCTGAAGGCCTTCATCTCGGGGGCCCCTCTTAATCAGAAATTTGCCTGGGGTTTGGCCCCTTTGTGACCCAGACCCGCCCCTAGCAACAGTCAAATCAGCTACGGCGTCCCCCCGCTCACGCTAAACTTTTTGATGTTTTTCCGCTGAGTTAAAAGGGGCCCAAGGGTGCAAAAATCAACAGTGGTTTTTAAAATTTAAAACTGGTTTTTAAAAAACGGAAAACAGAAAAATTTAAGACGAATTAATTCTCCAAAAAGCCCAGGGGAAGAGGGGGGCATTAAAGCAATGCCTAAAAAAGTAAAAGAAAATAGAGAAGAAAAAGAAAAAAAAAAAAAAGTAGGAAAACCCCAAAAGGGGGTGTTTTCCAAAGGATTTTTTTAAAAATTATAAATACGGGATAACATAAAAGGTATTGTGCTACAAAAGGGAATGCTTATATTCTCTTAGGGGTGATAATTTTAAAAGGGGAAAAAAAAAAAAAAAAAAAAAAATTTTCTAAATGAAAAAAAATTAAAAAAGTAAACTATAAATAACGGAAAAAAAAAATTAAAAAAAAAAAAAAAAGCCAAAAAAAAGGGCCCGGTTTTTTTTTTTTTTCCCCAGGGCACAACCCCAAAACGTTTCTCTCTGTATATTTTTTTTATTAATGTCCCTTTAGTATGGAGATTTAATTTTTTTAAATGCCAATCATTTCAGGCAATTGATGTCGCCGTTATGGGGGCCACATGCTTAGTGGGGTTTTTATCCCTCTGTGCCTAAATTCCCCGAGGGTTTTTGCAGCCCCCGTCGACGCGTTGGGCATATGGTCTTGCCGACTATTTTCCCCCTGCAGACGAAAATTGGGACAAGGAAAAAACCTTGTTTGTTTTACAATTGGGGAATAAACGGGGAATGTTAAAAAATTTTTTTGTTGTGCCTAAAAAAGTGGAACATTTCCCCTTTTTGGGGGGGAATTGGCGCAAGTCTCGACACCAAAAAAACCCCTTTTTGGGGTCTTTTTAGCCTGTTTCGGTTGTTGGTCTCCAAAAATGTTGGCACAAAGCGATCTCGGGGTTTTCCTTAACTTTTTAAAAGGTAATCTGCGGAGCGTCACCTATATGTCCCTTAATGTCCTGCCCTTTTAAAAAAAAGTACCATGGCGGCGTAAATTTCTCGCCATCATCGAGGCGTTGTAAAATTTGGGGGGGGGGGGTTTTTATTCGTGTCGTTGACGGGTTTCCCCTCTCTCCCATTAGGGGGGACAATAGGTCCGTCTTTCCCAAATCAAGGGCGTTTGGGGGATATGTGTCGCAAAACCTGTCTGGGTAGCCCTTACCTGGAACCCGTTTCCTGGACCACTGCCGCTAGAAAATTTTCCTTTCCTTTGGGGGAGGGGTTCCCCCTAAGTTTTTGGGTTTTACTGGCACGCGGTATCCCTCCGGGGGGGGACGGGATGATTACTGCCCTACCTAAAATAGTGAGTAGTAGACGTTGGTTTTCAAAAAAGATATCTTCAATTTTCATGTAAAAGGGGATTGGAGATTGTTTACACCCAAAAAAAGGAGATGGATTCAATTATTGATCTTGGTGAATCTGGGCCTAGACTGTTCGTTTAAAGTTCATTTGCATCCTGAAAATTTTCTTCCGTTTTTTCCCTTTCCCCAGATGATGAAAAAATCATCTATGAAAGGCCCCAAAGGGGCCCAATCTTATCAACAAAGGGGGGGTGGCTGCTCGCCAAACACGACCGTGGTCTCCCAAACCGCGGGTACAGATTACTTAAGGGTTTTGCGTGGGACCCCCCAGGGCCGTTCCCCCTCAGCTGGGTGGAAAAGCCTTACGTCAAATACAAATTTTTAATTAGTGTCAGGGGAAAAAAATGTTGCTTTTTTCCGTTTTTTTAAAACCAGGGGTTTTTTTTAAATTTTCCACTGTTGTTTGCCCCCGGCCCTTTAAACTAAAGGTGTTGGTAACGGTGCGCGGGGGGCGTGGGCCTTGGTGTATCGGCCGGGCCCCCCTTTTGGTGGCATTGATTGCCGTTACCGGACATTGGGGGGGAAAAGGACTTGCGATGATTTTCTTATCCACCATTTGAGGGGGTAATTCTTTTTCAATTTACCTTTTTTTGGAAGATTGCTTTTTCTTTCTCAAAGTTGACGTGATTTTTTCTCCCTTGGGGCTTTAGTAAATTGTCCTTTTCTAGGCGAAGCCATGTTTTGGTAAAGATGGTGTGCACTTATTGGGGGCTCAGTGGTTCTTTTTTTGGGACAATTTTCACACGGTGGACATTCCCCCTTGTGGGGGTCGGGGAAAGTCTCCGTGCTGGTTTACCTGAGTCCAATTTTTTCGGGAAACTTTTGGGATACACACTCCTTAGGTTTTTCTTTCTTGTTGGGGGCATATTTTACTTTTATGTTAGGGGGGCCCAATTTGGGTTTTCTTTTTGGAGGTGTTTGGTGTTTGGTTTTTTTGGTGCCTTTCCACATCCTCCTGTTCTTTTACCCTTTTTTATTAGTGACTTATACTCTGAATCCCCTTGTTTTTTTTTATGACCCCTGTATATATTCTTCTCCCTTTATAAATTGTCCCTGAGGAAACCCTTTTTTGAATTTGGGGGAGGGTTGAAAAACATGTTGGGCATGGGGGTGCATAGGGTCAGATTGTGTAAGGGTTGGTTCCGGGGGGAGGTCCCTTTTTGGGGACGATCTCCCGGTTTTTTTTTTTGGAGGGTTAGGTTTCATTTTAGATTTGTAGGGATTTTCTTTTTTGAGTGCATCTTTGTTTTTTTTGGCCTGGTGTTTACATTTTAATCATATATTTAAAAAAAAAGTTATTTTTTTGTTTTTTTCTCCCCCATTGTTTTGTTAGTTTTTTGGGGAATGGTATTACCCCTGCATTGGGGGAAAATTTTTTCTTGTTTTTTTCAAAACCAAGCCCCAAGCCATAATTTCAGCGCCCTTTTGGCTGGCAATAACTATTCCCCGTAGGAGGGAATATAAACCCTTGGCTACTGGGGGGAAAAAAATTAATTCACTAATTTAACGTTCCAACCCCACCCATTTCCTTTGGGGCCGGGGAAAAACCCATAAAAAAAAAGCCCAATGGATAAGCACCCCGTTACAGCACTAAAACGAAAAAAACATTTCTGCTACTTTGAAATATATGAAAATTTTGAGGTTCTTAGTTTACATTTTTGATCAAAACTGTAAATGATCACCTACCGCGGCAAGGTGACCCCAATTCAGGTGGGAGCCTACGCTACAGTTTACCATTCCTGCTGTCTGTTCAGACTTCCACATTTCAGGGAAAGAAGATTCCAGCTATAACCTGATCTGGTTAAGAAACCTGTGCAGATGTGTGGAGTGTACAAACCAACATGGAAGCCAACCACTTCCCCAGTCAAGAAACAAAATATGGTTAGCGCATCCATTTTGAAGGATAAATGTATAGGTGCACACTGGTTTGGTAGCCAAAAGCAATGCAAACACAACACAATATCAGAAGCAGTCTATAGGCACTAACAACGGTCAAAGAGGACATAAGAATTTTTGGGAAAAGCATTTCTGCTACTGTGGAATATATGAAAATGTTGAGATTCTTGGTGTACATTTTTGATCAAAACTGTAAATACCCACCTACCGCGGCAAGGTGACCCCAATTCAGGTGGGAGCCTATACTACATGTTGCCTCTCATTTTTTTTCAACACAAAATATTGACACCCTCTGCTTCCCGGTATTATAGGGAAAACTATATACTGGAAAAAGTACACAAGCTCGCAATCCCCGTCAAAGGTCCATATTACGTGATAATATGGGTGTGCTTGGAGGTGGCTAGAGGCACGGCCTAGTGTAATATCATGTATTTGGGCAGGGCCTACTGCAGTGCTATACCTGAGGGGCCAAAATACTGTTAAGATGGCTCTGGTAACATGCACCCTTTCAGAGAGGGTTTAATGGGGTTGTCTCACTACAAGGATTGCTTTTTATGTTAAAGATCTTGCAAAAACAAGTCACTTTGCAATGTATGTTCATTAACAGTGTTCTACCCATTCTGAGATAGCCCATCTTGTATGGGCTGCATCAGCTCCTCAGGTCGCTATAGCTACAGACCTGTTTGATCTCTCCTGATAGGCTGACAGCACCGGTCGCTATAGCTACAGACCTGTTCAATCTCTCCTGATAGGCTGCCAGCACTGGTTGCTATAGCTACAGACCTGGCTTCTACTGCAGCCTAGTAGAAGCCAGTAAACATGCCCCTGAACTCAACATGAAACCAAGAAAACAGGACTGAGGTAAAATTAATCAAAGTAGTGACACAACCCCTTTAAAGCTCATTAGACCATAAATAGCATTCAAATGCAATTTGCTTAACTAAGAAGTAAATGTTTCTTACCAAAAAGTACTGTGCATGCACATTAGTATTTATAGGGGTGCTTAACATTGCCTTGCCTTTCTAAATCCTGTAGTTCTAACACAGTTATTTCACATCTTGAATCCCAAAACAAGGCAATTAATCCTCTTTCAAGGACAAGTAGATTGTTCTTTTATGCCCCTGTGGCCATTTATGCATCCACAACCACTGGTGTATACATCAGATACAGACTGTAATTACAGAGCCATTTATTCAAGCTTCTTATCCCTTATCAGAACGTGATATAGAAATCACGGCTCTGTTGAGCAGAATAAGTTGGAACATTAGGGCAAGTTGGATTGTTAGGGTTAGATTCAATTGTAAAGCTTCTCGAGCTACAATTGTATCGTGCTTTTTATGAGATATACATGTTGTTGTTTATAGGCATTCTTAGGTTGCAATTTTTCGGTTGCATTTCACTACTGTCCTCTATGTCTTATCTTGTACAATCCTAGAAATTCAATACAAGCTACATTTTAGAAAACTAATGAGAGAAATGCAAAGCTCAGAGCGGGGCATCGATTTTTGCCTATTTGTTTATCTTTTCCACTTCTCCTAGGGGATTGATTAACACTTATTCTGTCCAATACCCAGAGGAGTGTCTAAGCAAGTCAGCTATGATTTAAGCACCTTGTCAGACAGAACAAAAGTTTCACTTTAATTCCTTTCTGTTAGCTGTTCTCTGTAAAAGATTACATTTGAAAATTTAATTTGCAGTGTATGCAAGGTACGTAGACGCAACCGGAAAAAAATATAGGTTTAGATGTCTGGGAAAACGAAATGCTAAATTGCAGCTTCGGTTACAGCACATTTTCTTGTACTCGCCATGTTGTTGAAAGGATCACAGTGAAAGGTGTTGAAAAAATAATAGACATATAAATATATTTATGAAATGTTACTGGTGGGACTTTAGTAACTATTCTGTAGTTGTAGATCAAAGACGAAAAAGTCCGGAGGTTGACATTGCTTGGCTTGGGAGGTATGCAGTCCTTCTAGAGAATGCCTCGTTTGAGCTTGTGGCATTGCACCATCCTTGGTGGATGGGAAGCGATTATCCCGTCCCCTTTGGCTGCACATCGTTTTGGATGTGCCGTATATGTTTTTTTCATTACCCAATCTTGGCGGGCCTCTCTATTTTTGCATGGTGTCCATTGGGAACTTGCCAATTTAATAAAATAAAAAATACAAATTCTGTAGATGTTTCTGCCTTAGGTCTGGTAAAGTTATCAGCAAAGACACTTAGGGAGACCTGTATAATTGGGTTTTTCACCCTTTTCTGGCGTAAAATGTGCCAAAGTGAGCGGCTACGATGTCTAATTCGGCTAATGAATGTGTTAGGCGCATTGTTCATAAGGCTCGACACTTTCTAATGTGCCTAACATGAGGGGGCGTTCTGGGGGCGTCGCACCACACTTGTAATATTAGAAAACATATATGAATGTGGTTCGGCAAAACTAGGCGCATTACTGCTCGGACAGGCAGACCTATGTCAATGTGATCTGCCTGAGCCTAAGGAGTCGCAGTGGAGATGGATTTGCTGTTAGGGGAAAAAATGTCCAATATTTCTCAACTTCCACCAGTGCAATAATAAAAAGTAATTTCTGATCATTATCTAACTATATAAAATTATTTAAATTATTAATTATTTAAATTCTATAAAAAATGTTATCATATAAAATTAATATAAAATACATAATATCCCAAAAATATAAAAATATCTCAAATAAAATGTATTTAAAATTAAAAGAATCTAAAACTAATTTTACATTAAATAACCAGATTTTTACATTTTTATTTTTACTACACCAAATTTGACATTTATTTTTACTGCTCTCACCCTTTATTCTACATACAGCAAGAGCCAGCACAGATATTGCTGGGACCTGTGGTCCACCAAGCAAGATCACTGCCATGATTTCTATTCCCTGACATGCTATTGTAATGACTTTAATTTCCAGCCTATCTATAGCCTTTATACATGTTTGGGGCATTACTAATGCACCTAAGTTTCATAATGTGCCAAACACACAGGAGAGGCGCGATGAACTTTAGACGCCATTTATGAACGCACAAAAACCACTATCATACATTAAGGCGCATTATACACTGAAAAATAGATGAGAAAATGCACTTTGATGCCCCTGATTCCACACATGTCTCCCTTAATCTGGAAAACAAAGCTACAGACCTTCAAAGAGTGAAAACAAGTGCTTATCAAAGGTAAATTATCTAATCTTGTTAGAGATAAAGACCTTGGTGAAGTCCCTCCCTGTCCTCTGTCTAAACAGGAAGGGAAATATAGACGATAAGCTGGAGACAGTTGCGTGCACTCAGAGCAGATAAAATCTCTCTTATTTCCTGACCAGTACATTATCAAAAGAGCAATGTATTTAGTAAACGTCTTCATTTACCATTCCATACATGTTGAAAGCTCATCACTGTAGTGGGAAAACCCCATTAATCAGAAAAGAACATTGAGGTAGACAACCCCTGAAAGTGTGAATTATAAATATTTACACTAAGAAAATATTTTGTATACATATAAAAAAAAATATATTAAATACCTGGAAACAGCTTTAGACTTTATTAACTTTCCATCCAGAGAACATAACAAAAAAGGTATGACTTTCTATATATGTAAATTGAAATGTTAATGCTGGCGCTCTATAGCTATGTTAATTGAAATATATTTCATTTCTGTGGTTGCACGCTGGTTTTAATTTATCTTCTCTTCCAGGGTACAGTGCATCATTTGAGAACACTATTAGCCAGTTTTTTTAACCTTTCCATAATAAACATACTTCATCATGTTTTAATGGTTTAGCGATATTAAAGCTGCATTAAGCCTTCTCGGAATGAATAAACATACAGTACATATAGGCAGGCACACGAACACTGGATATGTATGGAGACATTACAAGCTGCATTTAGGGGAAATTTATTTTTAAATAAAAATTGTTTGTACTGCAGAAATCTGGTTGATATTTAAGTGCTATATTAAAAGGGGATATTTATCCCCACTGTCACCATGGCATTGGCACAGGTTTAGCTGCGTTGCATTAGCTAAACTCCTAACGTCTCTGAGCGTTCTATAACAAGATGCTGGATGCTCCTGATATGGATCAGCACACCACGACAGCTGCTGTCAGTACGGCACAAATACATGAACAGAAGCTCTTTTCTGCTGACGGTGCCCCAGCACAGGGCTTCTCGTGCTTTAAGCCTCGATAGAGAGAACATGGAGAGGCCTGCGTCTTATCAGCGGTCAAAGTCCAGACCAAATTTTTCTTTCGTATTAAAATTGGAACCACAGGAGTCAATTACGTTGCTAAATGAAAGTCTGACATAGCTAGAAAAAGGTTTTCGCAACATATGACTGCTTCTGTCAGAAGTATCCTCTCTGCTGGCCCTCATCAACAATGGAGGGACCCCTCGCAGCTCGAGAAGTACTGCTTTTAACAAAACTGTAGGAATAGTTCTAAGTAAATTATACAAAATTAGAGACATTTTAGGAATTTCAACGACAGCAGGTCTCTTATACTGCCCCAAGCAATCTATAGAGCGAGGTAATTGTATGGTGAAAGGCACACTTTCACTGGATAAGCGTATATATATATATATATATTGAAATACTCCTATCCAATGAAAGCATATCTATATATACAGCTCTGGAAAAAATTAAGAGACCACTGCACAGTTTTCTAAAAAATCAGCCTCTCTACATGTCTGACGGCCATTCCATTCCAGTGTCCGCTAAATTCCAACCAAAGTCCACCTCATTGTACTTAATGTGCTTCTGATGAGGTGATCACCTCAACCAAATCTTATTTAATGAAGGAAAGTATAAAAAACCCTGCTGTGGTCTTCACAATCCCCTTGCAATAGGACAAGCTGGATGGCAAAACAAGTGCTAGGAATAGGCCAAAAGGAATTTGAATGAAAAAATCATGGTTTTTCCACCAAATATTGATTTCTGAACTCTTCCTGACTTAAAACATTAGTCTTATTGTTTCTAAAGAAATAGCAACTGGTTTTCTTTGCATTATTTGAGGTCTGACAGCACTGTCAGACCAAATTCTTTGCTTTGAATTTCGGAGACATGTTGTCAGTAATTAATGAAATAACAATGTACATTTTTCTCAAATATAAATATTAAAACGCACCTATATATACTCCTATGTATATGTATATATATAATATATATATATATATATATATATATATATATATCATATATATATATATATTAGTGCATCTCAAAAAATTAGAACATATCATTAGAAATCAAAGGGGTTCTTTTTATTTGTTATAGGGTTCACAAATGTATTATATTAAACCTTATAATTCATACTATAATGAGTCTATACAATATATGGGTTTCTCTATTTGACTTAAATTGTTGATATCAACTATCTTTTCAGTTATATTCTAATTGTTAGATGTGAGATGCACTAGTATATATTTACCGTATATACTCGAGTTTAAGCCGAGTTTTTCAGCACAAAAAATGTGCTGAAAAATCCCCCCTCGGCTTATACTCGAGTCACTGTCGGCACTCGGGCGCTGCGATGGCCCAGGCGCCGGCAGGGACACTTCAGTTATATGCGACTCCTCAGGGAGCGCATATAACTGAATGCCGAGTACAGCCGACAGCGTCCGGCGCTGCCATGGCCCGGGTACTGTCGGCAATCTCTTCCCCTGTATGCGACTCCTCAGGGAGCGCATATAACTGAATGCCGAGTACAGCCGACAGCGTCCGGGCGCTGCCATGGCCCAGGTACTGTCGGCGATCTCTTCCCCTGTATGCGATTCCTCCAGAGCGCATGCAGGAGAAGAGATACCACTGCAGAACAGAGAGCGAGCGCTCTCTGCTCCGCAGTGGACTCCGGGCGGCCGCAAATTCGAGGCTGTTCAGAGTTTCCGGCACAGGCAGTGTGTGTCATCACGCTGTGTGCGCGGCCTGATGACATCACGCGCTCTGTGCCGAGAAGACGGAGCGGAGCCCCCGGGACGTGGAGCAGCGGGGGATCGAGGTAAGTGGTTGTTTTTTTTGTTTTAAAACCCTGCCTATACCTGCCTATACCCTGCCTATGAGGACCTATATCTGCCTATAACCTGCCTATGGGGGCAATTACCTGCCTATAACCTGCCAATGGGGACATATAGCTGCCTATACCAGCCTATAACCTGCCTAGGGGGACCTATACCTGCCTATAGCCTGTCTATGAGGAACTATACCTGCCTAGAACTGCCTATACCCTGCCTATGAGGACCTATACCTGCCTATACCCTGCCTATGAGGACCTATACTTGCCTATACCCTGCCTATGAGGACCTATACCTGCTTTTAACCTGCCTATGGGGGACATTAAACTGCCTATACCAGCCTATATCTGCCTATGGGGGACATTAAACTGCCTATACCAGCCTATATCTGCCTATGGGGGACATTAAACTGCCTATACCAGCCTATATCTGCCTATGGGGGACATTAAGCTGCCTATACCAGCCTATATATGCCTATGGGGGACATTAAACTGCCTATACCGGCCTATATCTGCCTATGGGGACATTAAACTGCCTATGTAATTTTATTGGGATCCATTTTTATTTTTGATATTTACCAGTAGCTGCTGCATTTTCCACCCTAGGCTTAATAATAATAATAATAATCTTTATTTATATAGCGCCAACATATTCCGCAGCACTTTACAATATAGAGGGAATAAGCACAGACAAACCAGACATTACATTATAAAAAATAAAAAAAAAATAAAAAATCTATTGACAAATGAGACACAAGGTGTGAGGGACCTGCTCGCAAGAGCTTACAATCTATTAGGGTGTATGGGTGAAACAAAGGATGACAAGTGCTTGGTTTACAATGGACCAGCCATGTTACATAAATATGGGGTAGTATACTTAAAATGCGGATAAACCTGCAATCCCAACCATTACATCTATATACAGATAAGTGCCTGTGGGTGCCAAAGTGCAGGAAGTGACGAATCTGTGACAGAATTTGGGGGGTTGACAATTAGGGATCTTGGTCGCTTGTCTAAGAAGATGAGTTTTCAGAGCGCACTTAAAACTGTGAGGGTTGTGAGTGTGCCTGATCACATGGGGTAACATGTTCCAGAGAACTGGTGCAATACGTGCAAAATCTTGGAGACGGCATGGGGAGGTCGGATGAGGGAGGTGTGTAGTCTTAGATCCGTAGCAGAGCGGAGAGAGCAGGTAGGGTGGTAGACCAGAGTAAGGGAGGAGATGTATGGGGGTGCAGCACTGTGGAGAGCCTTATGTGTGAGAGTGATGAGTTTATGTTGTATTCTGTACTGAATAGGCAGCCAGTGCAGAGACTGACACAGGGTAGAGGCATCGGTATAGCGGCTGGAAAGAAAGACAAGCCTGGCTGCTGCATTCAGGACAGATTGGAGAGGGCGAGTTTACAGAGAGGAAGACCAACAAGTAGGAGTTACAGTAGTCAAGACGAGAAAGAATAAGAGCAACAATGAGAGTTTGAGTTGTTTCCACAGTAAGAAATGGACGGATTCTGGAGATGTTCTTTAGGTGAAGGTGACAAAAGCGGGCAAGGGATTGATATAGGGGGTGAAGGTCAGATCAGAGTCTAGTATAACCCCAGACAGCGGGCCTGCTGCCTAGGAGTTATGGTGGTACCCCACACTGAAAGAGAAATGGCAGGGTAAGGTCGGTTAGTAGAGGGTGGGATAACTATAAGTTCAGGTTTAGTGAGGTTTAGTTGGAGATATAGAGAGGACATGATGTCATAGACAGCAGACAGACAGTCACTGGTGTTTTGTAGCAAGGCAGAGTGATGTCTGGGAGGAAGTGTATAGTTGAGTGTCATCAGCGTAGAGATGGTACTGGAAGCCAAATCTGCTGATGGTTTGTCCAATGGGGGCTGTGTAGAGTGAAAAGAGGAGAGGACCAAGAACGGATCCCTGAGGAACCCCGACAGCAAGAGGGAGAGGAGAGGAGGTAGAACCGGAAAATGAGACACTGAAGGAGCGGTCAGAGAGGTAGGAAGAGAACCAAGAGAGAGTGGTGTCCGTGATACCGATGGCTCGGAGCATGTTGAGGAGGAGGTGGTGATCCACAGTGTCAAACGCTGCAGAGAGATCCAGAAGAAGCAGCAATGAGTAGTTACCCTGAGATTTTGCTGTTAGGAGGTCATTTGAGACTTTAACTAAGGCAGTTTCCGTGGAGTGTAGGGTGCGGAAACCTGATTGCAGAGGGTCTAGAAGAGAGTTAGCAGAGAGATAGCGGATCAGGCGAGAGTAGACCAAGCGTTCCAGGAGTTTGGAGATGAAGGGCAGGTTAGAGACTGGTCGGTAGTTGGCGGCGCAGGAGGGGTCCAGAGAGGGCTTTTTAAGTAAGGGAGTTATAACAGCGTGTTTAAAGGAAGATGGGAAGATCCCAGTGGAGAGAGAGAGGTTACAGATTGTAGTGAGGTGAGAGAGGACAGCTGAGAAATGGACTGGACAAGGTGGGAGGGAATGGGGTCACTAGAGCAAGTGGTGGGCTTATACTCGAGTCAATAAGCTTTCCCGTTTTTTGTGGCAAAAGTAGGTGCCTCGGCTTATACTCGGGTCGGCTTATACTTGAGTATATACGGTGTATATATATATATATATATATAGTTCTTGAATCAATTTTTTTAGAATATTTTGCAGTATATTTTTTTATTTTGGCAGTCCTATTCAAATACAAATTATATACAAAATATTGTCCTTCTCTAATTATGAGAAAAAACTCTAAATGGCAAGGCAACCTAATCTCACATTACTTCAGTTGCCACTTATCTCTACATAATCTCATCACAAATAGTAGGTAATGATAGAAGATTGGTCTATTGCTCTCTCAACAGGGATAGATAGGATAAGACTAGACGACTAAATTATTAGGCAACAACCAGCAATACATGAAAGGTAAATAGAGTAATCTTTTTCTGTACTGGGGAGGGGATTCTTCACAGGTGCTGCTTCTAATACTTACACTTCTCAGGCCATGGCCAACCTGGCTCATCTTTAGGGCACACCTATGCTCACTTTCCAGGTTTTAAAGGTCCAGCACACACCACCCAGCTTTTCCAACCTATAACCGGTCATCACACCCCTTTACCATCCCCCCATCTGCTGAGGTCCTAGTCTATATTCTCAGTATTTGACCTCTTTCTTGTTCCAGACCATCCAGTTTGTCTGACGCCTGCTGAGCTCAAACTGGCCCACATGAGGGTAGGGGAAACCCCCAGAGGGCTCCTGGGTATGGTAGGCCCATTTCAGGGAGAAAGGAAGAGAAAAAGAAGCAGAATACAAGAGTCATGTGCAACATATGCAGTCTTGGACAGTAGCTGTGGAGTAGGCCCCAAGAAAAAACTCCATTAGTGGCCCCCCGAGAATTAACTCCACTAGTGGGCCCCAAGGAAAAAATCCATTAGTGAGCCCCAAGAACTAACTCCATTATTGGACCCCAAGAATTAACTCCTCTGGTGGGCACAAATATCAACTTCACTTGTGAATCCCCAGAACTAGCTCCACTGGTGGACTCCAAGAACAAACTCCACGGGTGGGCCATGAAAATTAACTCCATTAGTGGGTCCCAAGAATTAACTCCACGTGTGGGCCCCGAGAATTAGCTCCATTGGTGGGCTCTGAGAATTAAGTCCACTGGTGGGCCCCAAGAATTAACTCCACTTGTGGGCCCCAAGAATTAGCTCCATTGGTGGACCCCGAGAATTGAATCCAATGGTGGGCCCCAAGAATCAACTCCGCTATTAGGTCCCAAGAATTAACTTCAATGGTGTACCCTAATAATCAACTTCATTGGTGGCCCCCAAGAACCAGCTTCACTGGTGAGCTCCAGACATCCTAGTCCAATGTTGGTGCCTGCCCTTGACCTTCTGTCTGATATCTGAGCTCAACTAAACTCCACCTGCCCAGACCCTCTGCTTGTGACCTGTTTATGTTCTCTGTTTTCTTCTCTGCTAGCCCCCTGTTTGTCAGCTATCACCATGGGTGTCCACATCTGGGGTTGTGACCTTGGAGCTCCCCATAGTCCAGATACCTTGTATAAGGGGTGAAAGTGTGAAGACCAGATAACTCCAAACACTTCGCTCCTCAGAGTGGTTTCATGAAAGAGATTGTGTCTGACCAAGTGGATTGATGACATCAAGTTTATATGTAAAGTTTGAAAGACTGATATTTAAGGAAAAAAGGGAGACGGAAACAGGGACTGTTCCTTTAAAAGAGGGGAACTTGGGAGATCTGCTCGCTGTTTATTATTATATTTCAGATTTTAGACCGATTTTATGATAGATGTAACCCTATCTTTTTCACACACTTATTAGCAGATTGCAATAGAACATAATTATTCAAAACTAATCAAATATGAAATTAATTTTTACACCAGCTGCAAAGACATGTGGCGCCACCGAATGCAGTATGCCCCGTATATGACAAATGAGACTCTTTCCACTCCAGTCTTATGCATTGCTGCAAATTATAATTTGCTTGTGAATCAGTAGATAATTGTCCAGTCAGGAAAGCCAATATTAGTCGGCACAGGCTCGTATATAATGGGAACAGATTATATTTACTTGCCTCAGGCAGAATTTGAGTCTTTACAACATTTTGATTTTACTGTTGTTAAATATCATGCAAAAATCAAAAAAAAAAAAAAATTAATCTACTATGTAACATTCCCCACGAGGAAGAACAAATTGAATTCATGAGAATTAAACATGTGAGAAAATGAGGGTCATTTTTCGATCGGTATTTCTAAGTTATTGACTCGCAAACAAGACGTATAGCTAAGGGCTCCTGGGCCCTAAAGGAAATTATACTTTGACCAACTGCACAGAGGCAATAACCTTGTATTCTGCTGTATGTGATTATCTCACACTGCTAGGAGTTTGGGCATAATCTAAAAATCAAGAATAAGCATTTTTATATGAGATAATGCTATATCGATGAGAGTAACTATAGCTGTAGCAGCTGCTATGGGGCCCAGAGGTTGAGGGGACCCAATGAGAAGCAATAACATAGTTCCTTCTGTAGGGAATAACTAGGCTATTCTGCTATCAGGCTGTATGTGGCAGCATTATTTATGGGCTTAAATTATTGGTATTAGTGCTGCTGTTTCATTTTCCTGTCATAAGATGATGGACCCCTATCTTATTTTACTATGGGGACCTATTTATTGTAATTAAACCCCGAGTGAGATTACTATAGGCATCACTATGCAATAGACATGTCCTTGAGGAGACCATTGCTTTAGGCTATGTCTACCCTGCAGTGGACTAAAAAAAATACCTGAAAACCAAATCCTAAAAATGTTCATAAAACTGAGTTTTTTGTCCACTGCCTGTCAAAGTTTTTGCTTGTATTCAAGTCTGGTTTTTAATGTATGCATACATTAAGCCATTAGATGTAACTCCACCCTACAAAAGGGGATGGAAAGCACATTATTACATTTATATGTAATCTTGTAGTTGTTTTACGGATTTTGGCGCTAAGAAAGTTATCACACTTTTGTCTCTAAGAATCTAAATTTTAGCACCAAAATCCATAAAAATCCATATATTTCAGCAGCAAAAACGAGACAACTTTATTGGCGGCAAAATCCGTAAAAAAAGATTTTTAGCGGCAAAAGCGAGATAACTTTATTAGCGCCAAAATCCGTAAAAAAAGATTTTTAGCAGCAAAAGCGAGATAACTTTATTAGCGCTAAAATCTGTTAAAAACTGAATCTTAGCGCCAAAATCCGAAGAAAAAAAAAGATTTTTAGCAGCAAAAGCGAGATAACTTTGTTAGCGCCAAAATCTGTTAAAAAACAGATTTTAGCGCCAAAATCCTAAAAAAAACTGATTTTTAGTGACAAAACCGCTGTAACTTTATTAGTGCCAAAACGGACGTTTTTCTGTGCAGTGGAGACATAGCCTTACACGATGATCTAAATCTAAAATTATTTGGAGTTAAATGTGCTAATTTTATTTAGAGTCACAACTCTTATAATAAATTTAGTCGATTTTTCAGTATTTAAAAGAACCTGAGGTCATTCTGTTTTAGTAAATAATTGTGTTTTCCATGGAACAATTCAGCATTTCCTCTTATAACTCTGGGTTGTGCTGTTCCTCTGTTATTTGTCCTAGAAATGTATTAATGAATCTGTCAGGTGGGTGTTACCAATGTGGAAGTGGAGAGAGGGAGTGTCCATGCACAGTCTGACATTGTCCAATCAGTGCTAATAGTCATTGTGTGTAAAGGGACACTCCCCTCTACAAACTGGAATGGTAACACTCAGCTGACGGTTATTCCATCTAGAAAACTATTACTGAATCAGTCAGAGGGGCGTGTCCCTTCACACAATGGGTGTCAGCACTGATTGGACAATGTCAGACTGTGCGGAGACACACTCCTAATTGTTAACACCTATCTGACAGATTCATTATTTTCTAGGAGGAATAACAGAGGAAGAACATTGCACAAAGTTATAGGAGAAGATGCTATAGGTTTGGTTTTTCACAGTAAACACATGTATTCACTGAAACAGATACAAGAGCTCTTCCTCTGATTCAGTCATACATTTCAAGAGATCTTTGTGTTTTCTGTGAAATAATCCTGGAGTCTCTTCTCTTATAACTCTGTTTTGTGCTGTTCCTCTGTTCTGACAGTCAGTTTGTGCACGGACACATCCCTAGAAAAGAATTAACTCCACTGGTGGGCCCCAAAAAATCAACTTCACTGGTGGATCCCAAGAACTAACTCCACTGGTGGGCCCCAAAAATCAACTTCACTGGTGGATTCCAAGAACTAGCTCCACTGGTGGGCCCCAAGAACTAACTTCACTAGTAGGCCCCGAGAATTAATGCCAGTAGTGGGCTCCAAGAATTAACTCCACTGATGGGCCCTGAGAATTAGTTCCATTGGTGGGCCCTGAGAATTAGGTCCTCTGGCGGGCGCGGAGATTAAATCCAATTTGGGCCCCAAGAATCAACTCCGCTATTAAGCCCCAATAATTAACTACAATGGTGTGCCCTAATTATCAACTTCATTATTGGGCCCCAAGAATCATCTTAAGTGGTGAGCTCCAGGCATACCAGTTCAAAGTTAGTGCCTGCCCTGACCTTCTATCTGAAATTTGAGCTCAAGTAAGCTCCACCTGCCCAGATCCTCTGCTTGTATCCTCTATCTTCTCTGCTAGCCATCTGTTTGTCAGCTTTCACCATGGGTGACCACATCTGGGGTTGCGACCTTGGAGCTTCCCACAGTGAAGTCCAGATACCTTGTATAAGGGGTGAAAGTGTGAAGACCAGAGGACTCCAAAAACTTCGCTCCTCAGAGTGGTTTCATGAAAGAGATTGTGTCTGACCAAGTGGATTGATGACATCAAGTACACATCCATAGCAGTTTCATGTGACATGGCTGAGACTATTTTCGGTGTAGTACAGGACACATTTATAAAGTGCTGTGAGACACTTTCATACACACTATTAAAAACAGAGGTAGATCTGGTGAGTTGGCACCAGGTTCATACATGTCCCCCAGAGTGTCTACAAATATGAAATAGCACAAGAATAGTCCAGAAGAGACTATGTTTACCCTAGGGTAGCTTATGTTCAGGACACCTATTTCAAAGTTGCCTGATGGATACCATCAGGCGCTCATATAAAATCACTGACGACGCGTTTCTCGACGAAACCGGCGCTACCTCAGGAATTGAGATTACCAGGCCCACCGGCCCCATAGACTGTCACTTATCTTCCCGGGCATACAATATGATCGTATTATACGAGCGGGGAGAGGAGGTGTAATCCATAGTTCTCTATAATAACTATGGATTGCCGTAATTTCGGCATGCATCTCGCTCGTATTAGAGTGCAAATATGACGTGAAAGGCGCATCAAAATTCGCCCGTGTGAACATAGCCTAACTTGCCCTGTGTTAGTTTGTATGTTAAAAACCGCCACCACGTGACATGTTCTGGCAATTATATATGTGGGCCTATAGAAGGAAACTTGACACCTAATTGTTTATACTGTAGAGGACACAGTGGCCCATACTCACCAGTTGGAGGAGGTGGAGGTTGGTGAAGAATGATGTCGAGCCAACCACTAACTTGTGTAGTAGAGAGCTGGAGAGAGACTCCTGCTACACTCATAGTCACCAACCAGTGTCGGACTGGGGTGCATAGGGCCCACAAGTGGAGTTGATTCTAGGGATCCGCCAGTTGAGCTGTTTATGGGCCCACCGGTGGAGTTGACTCTATGGGCCACTAGTTGAGCTGTTTCTAGGCCCACCGGTGGAGTTTATTTTAGGGGCCCACCCTACAGCTCCTGTAAATGACTGTACATGCCTCCTATACTCTGCATCTAGCTTTTTTCCTCTCTTTCTCTGCTTTTTTGTCTCTTCTGAGGATGTATATTCAGTTAAATAACATCTACAGGTCTATCATTCACTGGGGCCCACCGGGGGTTTACCCTATTCCCCCGTGGGCCAGTCCGAGCCTGTCAGCAACGACATGGACGCGCAACACAGGAATGAACAGCATGACGTGGGCAGTTCCAAGTGGAGGGAGTTATCACATACCGTATAAACTCACTCCACTGTGTCCTGCATGCATCAGTTTAGCAGAAGGATATATATATACATATAGTAAAAGGAATGGAGAGTTCCACGATCCAACGCTACATATAAAACCAGACTTTTATTCTGAAATTAATAAATCCAGGAACATACAAAAGTAGATAAAGTAGATAAAACTGTAAAACTGTCACACGCAGCTGTGAACAAGGGCCATAACGGCCTGAAACGCGTAAGCTTGTGACAGTTTTATCTACTTTATCTACTTTTGTATGTTCCTGGATTTATTAATTTCAGAATAAAAGTCTGCTTTTATATGTAGCCTTGGATCACGGAACTCTCCATTACTTTTACTATATGTTCATACCACACAAGCTGGCGGGAGATCCGAGACGCACTACCAAGCAGCAATAAGAAGCAAGCCATAAGCAATACCTCCGACAAGGCCAACTAAGGGTGAGACCGTACTTTTTCTTTGTATGTCTATTTATATACATATATTGCCATCGTGTCCTGAGACAAGACCTCTGCCCTTAAAGGACCACTCCAGGTTTGTTTTCCTTCAGATTAGAATTTGCTTCTAGATGCAGAGGAGGGCCAGTAATTTTGCTCACCTGCAGCTGAATACAGGATTTCTCACTTTCGCCACTGAGTCATCTGACCTGCACTCTGAATGGCTGAAACGCACAGCCTGGTTGTGTGACCCGGAAGTGAATTTCTCTATGCATTCATTCCTATGAGTGGTTCAAAGTCAGTCTCATAGGAACACTTAGAGAAACAGCCTGGCTGTCAGCATCAAAGGCGCAGTTTCTTTCAGCTAATCAGAGAGCAGGTCATGTAACCTAACAGAAACTGTTGCATCAGTCAGAAATCTTGTATTCAGCTGCAAACAATTAAAATTACTGACTCTACTGTGTACATGAAAGCAATTTCTAATGAACTAAGGGGAAAAAAAAACCTGAAGTGGCCCTTTAAAGAGAATGTGTCATCAAAAATGACTTATTGTTTAACTCACATTTTTATGTTCAGCACATTGTTTAGGAATTTTGGTTGTTTTATTTTTTATTTTTCATATCACTTTCAATATTTTTTTAATAATTCTTAAGTCCTGCACTTTTCACTTTGGCCACTCGGCCTAATGTCCTGTAGAGAAAGATTCTCAGTTGTCTGCTCATTATCAGCACAAAGAGGGTCAAACTGAAAGGAGACACCAGTGTGAAACGATAACACAGGATCCACCAGTCACAAGAGGAGATAGTCACAGTTCACCCTTTCACCTCCCTGCACAGTGACTCCTTCCCAGGTTACAGAGCATGACTAGAAAACTCTCCCATAGAAGTGAATGGGACTGAGTCAGTCTTAAGTCTCCTATGTGCAAGAAGCTACTGTAAAGCATCTGTCTGACTGCTGTTAAAATGGTGCAAAAAAGACCTAGTGGCCAAAGTGGAAACTGCAAGACTTAAGAATTATTAAAAAATATTGAAAGTGATATGAAAAATAATAATAATAAAAAAAAAATTGACTCATTTTTTGATGACACATTCCCTTTAAGTGGATGCATTTTCTATTAGAGTCATAGTCATGGGATCTGGTATCTACTATATTTTATATAACATAAGCATATTAGCTGTAAATAGAAATAAGTTACATAACAAGCCGTGCTTGCTCTACTTATAGTTCTTGTAGACTCTGACCATCACTTTTACGGTGCAATACATCAAATAGATCTAAAGTACAGGAGATCTGGCAGTAAATGGCATTTGTTACTCCATCAATGCCATATATCGTAGAAACTATAACCATCCCGTTAATAGGAAACTAATGACAGTATGCACTGTGGTGTGTAGAACACCAGTAATTCCTTGAGTTTAGACAGAAAGCTTTCAGCTTACACTTCAAACAATGTTATACAGATGAATAGGAAGCAGTGGGACATTCGATTTCAAAAGCCATCCGCTTCCATTCATATCTAACAATAGCAAATGCAGCAGTGGGGGATTTCTAACAAAAGTCATATCAAGTAATTGATCCGGAGAATATTGTTGGGTTTGTTTGTGTGTTTATGCTGCTTTTTACCTTCTTGAGCTCTCTGTTTGAGAGGGCAGATTGCAGAGATGTTGACTAAAAACCATGTATATTGCAATGATACTATTTTAAAGGAAAACTCTATTTTTGTACTGTACATTGGAGGTTATTTTAAATTGTTGCCATCACTCGAGCTGTAGCTCGGTGACTGTAGCTTTACAATATAAGTCATTGGCCTTGTGTAACGACGCTGGTGGACTCCTAACAACAAACAGGCAACTATATCAGCAATCACTAAAAAAAAACAGAAAAAAAACAATATGACGCATATATCAATAAAAAAAATAGACTTACCACTAGATGTTTCATCAAAGGGACAGCGGCTGTATCGGGACAGATGCATGGTTGGTGAGGATTCCACAAGGGGGTTCAATTCAGAAACAGAGTGTAATAGCAATAACTGACCCTAACTAACTGTCCCTTGATCTTTAAGTAAATTTTACCATATAGCTGCTCCAAACACTGGAACCTCCATCCCTAAAACTGACCCTAAAACTTTACCTCAAAAATTTCCCTAGACTACAACTGACCCTAATACAGAAAGTATTTCCAGTGACTACCTAAACAGGGCCACGCAGAAACTAGACAAACACCAAATTGATATTCTCAAGGACTACAAACTCTAGAACTTAGCCAAATGGAACTTAGATGAGAAAAAATGTATGAGAACTTGATACAATTGAACTAGACAATAGATTTCAAGAAACAATAATTTGACCTATCAGGACTAGACAGGACCTTGCAGTATACTCTGCAACCAGACTGCCAGATTCAACTGAGCTTTCTAGAGACCATAAGTAGCTAAAGAGATCCAAGTAAACAGTCAGGTCAACTGACATGTAAGAATCCTGTATAGTTGCCATGCAGCCTCTCCAAACACACAACAGAAGACAGACATAACATACAAATCTTAATGATCTAATGTGCAGAATAGGACAAAACGGCAGGAGAGTTCCAACCATTCATAGTACCTTTCCTGCTTGTCATTTGTGGCATATGCTAATGTTGACAAGTACTTGTTAGACTAAGTAAATGTTCTTTGCATTTTTATTTAAGCCAAATTTATTTCTACAAATTATAGTAGTAGGGCAGACCTGCACAACATCGGGCCCATAAAGGGAGAGGGGGAGGAGGGCCTATGTAAACCCAACTCCAAAATTGGCGCTGCCACAGGGTTAGGTGGACCAGGGGTGTTACTGGGCAGGATGGGGGCATTCCTAGGTGGGCAGGCAAAGGGGAGGTTCCAGGTGATCTGGATTCCACCTCCTGCAATATTGTGCAATTCTGCTCTAGGTGGTAAAGTTTCTCATTTGGAGGAACTCCAAAAAGTGTCGGGATATTTTTAGGCCATGCAATGGTCTCTGGAAATATTATAATATGCAAATAATTTCTAGGAGTTATATTTCTGGTGCCAACTGCCAGAGGTGGCATCCCTTTCAGTTCCATCCAACCCATTAAAGAGCTGTGGAACATGATGGTAGATTTAAGCCAAGCTAGACACTCCTACATCAGGAAGAGACCCATATTGCCCAGAGAGCAGTGCATAGCCTATAGGTCTAGAAAATGAAAAGGCAAATAAAAAAATATTCCAATCGTTATCAAAGTCCTGTGTTGAAAAGCTAATACAGCTGGGTACAGGTGAAGCATGCTATGACTAAGAACAGGTTCGCCATTCAAAATGCATAAGCAGGATTTCTCTATACCATGATGTATACATGTTTTAATAGAAAATTTCAATAAAGATCATAATATTTTTTCCTTCCCATTTTGCTGGATTGTATCCTCCTCTTTCTTTAGTTTTGCATGTTTCTTGGAGCACAATATGTGCAGTGCTACCAAAGGCTTTTTGTAAAAGGAATGGACAGATTTTACTATTTTTCTGTGGCCTAAAAGTCTCCCTATACCCTTAGAGTGCTCTCTTTAAGGAAAAACTTTACCCCCATTACCTCCAGAGCTATATTAGTGGCCTCTCTTCCAGCCAGCCAAAACTCTTCTCTGGAGCCTTTATGGTCTGGTTATGGGCTCTATTCCGTTCCCCTTATGTATCATCTGACTGGCTCCCAAAATGAGTTAATTTCAAATGCATATCCTTTAGGAATATTTTAGCTTCAATAACTAATTGAAGATAACTGAGTGTATTGAAATATGGCAGCCATATTGGTTGTCACCTTTGAATTAGCATCTATGAAACTGATGATAAAGTGTAATTTTTCAACATGTTCAATCAATAACAAAGTCACAGCTTTACCATCAGTTACTGAGAAATTAATTCTCAAGTGAGAACCCATATAGAATTTGTCAACATACCCTGAACACAGCAACATAAAATCTCTAATTAAATAAAACAAAATAACCAGATGTTTGCAACAACTATAATGCAATGAAATATGGTCACTTTTAGGTTTTGGGTGAATATTTTCTTTTAGGATAAACATCATACAGAACTATTTTCTTATTGCCAATAATGTATCTGTTTAGTATTGCTAATTTAGTTATTTAATATTATTATTTCTATTATTAATATGTATCCCTTGTCTTCTCCATTGACTACCTCTACTTGTTAGCACTATGATCAGTATTTAAAGGAATGTTTCGATTTTTTACTTTGATGTCATATCAAACTTCTCAGAAACCAGCCCCTAAAAGTCTCCTGTAGAATGAAGAGTAGGTCACACTTGCGCACAATTCTCCATTATATTCTACAGAGAAGCAGTGTGTTCAGCTGTACATAGTGTCGGACTGGGGTGCCTAGAGCCCACAGGTGGAGTTGACTCTAGCGGCCCGCAAATTGAGTTTTTATGGGCTCACCGGTGGAGTTTATTTTAGGGGCTCACCATACAGCTACTGTAAATGACTATAGATGCCTCCTATGCTCTACCTCTTGCTTTTTGCCTCTCTATCTATGCTTTATGGAGTATATGGAGTTAAAAAACAACTTTAGGTCTACCATGCTCAGGGGCCCACCGGGGGTTTCCCCTATTCTCCTGTGGGACGCTCCGAGCCTGGCTGTACATCTCCCATAGAACAGAATAGAGAGGCATGTGAAAGTGCAACTGACTCTCCATTTTGTATGGAAACTTTACAGGGCGCTTTACTGAGATAGGTCCAGATCCCACCTCTGGGACCCGCACTTACCACACTTGGATGACATATCCTACCAATATGTAAACAAAGTGCATGACAGGACCACCCCCTTTTGGGGTTTACTAGGGTGAACACAAGTTGGTAACCAAAGCCAATGGCTTAGGCAATACTGAACAACTGCCAAGTCTGGTGTCGACAGCAAAAGGCAGATAGAGGTGACAGCACTGGGGCTCCGAGAAAAGAAGAACAGTAAAATGGATATTTACGTCCTAGAAGTCCTATTAGGACACAGATAGTCATTGCTGTGACGGAAAGCATCTAAAATAATACCCAACTAAACAAGGCAGTAATCAAGCATCATAATGTATAAGGCTGAAAAAATACATCCATCTTACCAGTTTATCCTACAGTATTTACCCAGTAGCCTACTTACACCTAGTATTGTTTTAATGAAACAAATACATCTTGTTTATTCAATACCCAGTAATAGACTTCTACCTATATATAGATGATTGCCCTTTTGGGAGCTTCCATGGTTTCATTTGTGTTGCTCAAATAGGTTTTTCTTTGGTTCAACAGTAAACCAGTTCAGCCGCATCCTATTAAGCCCAAACCTAAATCAGTTTACTAGTCCACTGCACAACAGTAATCTCCACAAAACAATTACAGTTGTGGTATATTGCATATGGTAGTCACTGTTAATCAGCAACAAAGCGAAAGCAAAATTAAAACACTGTCACAGAAAACAATGCATCTTAAAAAAATGCAAAATATAGCCCAGAGTAGAAAATAATCAATTAAAATATGATGAACAGATGACACGTTGAGTACCTAAGTTACGACAAGAAGTATTGTATTTCTCACCACTCCAAGTGCTGCTGACCCTTGTGGGTCCAGGTTAAAATATTTAAAGAAAGGAAGATCCCATATGCTTCATAACAATAGAAAAATTCAGGCTTATAGGTATGGCATATGGTGAGATCTTCATATTCATGTCCTTTTCCTGACAGTCTTCCTCTATCATGACCCAAAAAGGGCGACCTCACAGAGCTTGCCCCCAAGAGTCCCTTTACTAACCTAAGCAAAAAGATACTGTTCATTAAAGAACAAAATCCAATACATATGCACTTTGTGGCCGGTATTGCCACACTCTTCATTGGAATAGAAAATATAGCAGGAAGCAGGTATAACAGTACTAAAGCATAATAGTGTGGACAGGTCAGGCCAATCTTCAGTGGTACTAAGCTGGGGTTAGGTAAAGGGTTAGGCCTAGGGACAATTTTTTAGTAAATTCCATCAAAATTTGATTGTGGATGACATGAATTTAATTGTTGATATTTGCATTGAATTTAACCATGACAAAAGACTGACGCACAACTCTAGTCTCCACTAAAAATAATTATTATGGTATATGATTTATGGTCTACAATAAAATTGTTGGCCATTAGTGGCAAGTTTGTTCATTAAGTTGGTGTTGTTCAGAAAAGATCTTGTTTGCGTATACTGTTCCAGAATAAGGGTTCACCTACACACTTGCTGGCAATGGAATTGGATAGGCAGAGGTAAAACACCCACCATAAAAAATACTTAAAGAAAGAGAGAGAGGGAAAGTAGAAAGCACAAGAATAGGATAGGAAGAGCTATTCAGCCAGTTAGACACGTATAGAGAGAAAGTGGCAGGCAAAGAAAGTAAAGAGTGTGTGGCTTCTGCTGTAGGGCTGGTGGTGGTAGAGCTAGAGGAAAGCTTGGGTCATGACGGTTGAGAAACGTTGCATGATAGAGAAGGCCGCCATAATTTAGAGTAGGGAAAGGTCCTCTTCTGAAAAGAGAGTCTGAGGCTGGGAAAGAGTTAAGAAAATTGTGGCATACCCCAGTGCTTGTATCCGTAGTGTGGAAATAAGGAGTATAATACTCTAACAAGTTGCGTACCATAAGTAAAGCCTGAAAGATCCCAAGCTAAAGAGTGTCTGTGGTTACGCACTGGTTTGTGGCTACATCTCCCGCACACTACTGGTATGCCTAAGAGCATTCCCATCTGCACACTTGCCTCACCAGCACCTGGTGGCTAAGGAAGCAGGGAGGAAAACCAAGAGTGATAACAAATACATGTAGACTTTGTAAACTGTTTGCGTAGCCAACTAAGAAAGATGCTAGCTCCACTGGATCCAATATGGCTGACAGGAAACAGTTCTTTGGCCTAAGAAATTGTTCTAGAACACAAACAGTGAGCATACAGTCAGGGGCATAACTAGAGTTCATAGGGCCCCATAACAAAATGAGATGGGGCCCTACTACCTAATGATAGTAAAGCAGCATAAGTACCAATAAATAAAGGTATAACTACTACTGCCATAAATCAGGGAACCTATATAGTAGCGCTGGAGGACAGAAAGCCACCAAGTACTTGTTTTCTACAAAAAAAAAGAACAATATTCTTGTATGTGAGTGGGCCCCCTCAATCTGTGGGCCCCATAGCAGTTGCTATGGCTTCTATGGCTATAGTTACTCCCATACTTATCGTTAAAAAAAGCTGTATAGGGTTTATAGACATACTTTTTAGAAGCTGTGTAAGTTTTCCATTTCTGGTTGGAGGTATATGCTTTATTATCAAAGGTCGTTTAGATCCAGAATGCAGCCAGCCAGCAATGCACTTCTTAAATTCATGCCTCCAGCCTCAGAGCTCTAACTAATAATCAATAGTAACAGTGAAGGAAAGTTATACATTTCTCCTCTCTAGCGACAAGCTCCTCAAAAACACATCAGACAGTAAGAGTGAGGCGTGCATATCTGCTGGAAAGTTTTGTTTCCTTCGCCTTTATTGAGACATGGACAGTTTTCTTGTTTTCCCATCAAGACCCCGAAGGTCAAAACTATTACAAGACATTTCGTTTCCCCTTTCCTTTGGGATTCGAAAGTTAAACTTTGATGTGGCCTTCGCGAAAGCTTTAGACAATAATGTTATACAAGGGCAGACAAATAAAGAATACCAGAAGGCTGCAAGAGAAGATTAACTTAACTTAGCTTTAAACTTGTAGCCAATATCTCCCTTATGACAGACAAAAAATGTACTTTACTTATATACTAGAATATCACATATATTGTAATTACAAATACAGTACCAAACAACATTACATGAATATTTAACAAATTGTTGGCAATAAGGAAGCAGTTTAGAATGATGTTTATACTTAGAGAAACTTGTATCTAAAATTGAAAATTGTCCATATATAAGTAAGCTGGAATGGTAGAAAGAATTTGGTTACCATGTTTTTAAACTTAAAATTAATTAAATATTTTCTCCTGTTCCAGCGCTGGGTCTCTCTGGTCTTCTGTTTGCCTTTCCTTTGCTTCTGAATATGATGCACTAATGCAGCTGCTGATTGGCTCACAGATGATGAGGGGAAACCTCAAACTGGCCACAGGGCATGGTGGGCCCAGTGCAAGGTGGGCCAATGAGAATAGCAAGCCTGAAGTTCAGGGAGAAAGGTGGAGAAAGAAAGCCATGTGCAGTCATGTACAGCTGCTATGGGATGGGCCCCAAAAATCAACTCCATTGATTGGCCCCAAGGATCAACTCCACTTGGGGGAACCAGGGGGCAACTGCTTCACCTGGACAATCCCTCTAAGCTTTTCCTTTAAAATGGCATAATACAGTACATATATATTTCCTGTTTGTTGCACATTAGTATATTGGAGGGGGAAAACTTTTCAAGATGAGTGTTGACCATGGCGGCCATTTATTTTGAAGTTGGCCATTTTGGATCCAACTTTATTTTTTCCAATGGGAAGAGGGTCGTGTAACACATCAAACTTATTGAGAATTTCACAATGAAAAACAATGGTGCGCTTGGTTTTACCGCAACTTTATTCTTTCATGAGTTATTTACAAGTTTCTGACCACTTATAAAATGTGTTCAAAGGGCTGCCCATTGTATTGGATTGTCAATGCAACCCTCTTCTCCCACTTATGGCCTGGCCCACCCGGCTTTTATATATATATATATATATATATATGTATGTATATATATATATATATATATATATATATATATATATACACATATATCTATATATATATTTTTTTTTCTTTTCTTTTTTTTTTATTTAATTTTGTTTTGTAATACTGTTGCATATGTATATATGCTGTATGCCATTATGCCATTTTAAAGGAAAAGCCTATATTATTCACTTTGACATCACATATCTACATATAACAAATATAAGCACTGAGGATACAAAAATATGTACAAAAACAGTATTACAAAATTATTGTTTCTTTCTTGTGACTTTTATTTTTTTCCTCTGTGACTTTCCATAATCAAATGTTTAGAGGTTAATTATTTCATTATATTATTATTATTATTATTATTATTATTATTATTATTTCAGTCTTGTAACATTTACCTAAAACTTTCATCTTTGAATATATTGTACAATTGTTTTAAAACTATTTAACATGAAGACAATCCTTGAAGGTGGTTCTGAGTTCAAAAACCAAAAGTCATTCTCTGCTATTTTTTTATAACCAGCCATAAGTCTTCATTGCAGTAGTCCCATGGTTGTGATATTGCTTGCCAGCCATTCAAGTGCCTGTGTCTCTTCCTTTCGACCCTGACTTGACTCCTTTCTCACATACATTTAACAAATTAGGAAGAAGTTGGTTAAAGATAGAGGGAAGCAGGATCAGAGTTATTTGTCTTTCGTTACCACTAAGATGCATAGATTTGCATAGAATCTGTAGACACAAAACTTTATTATATTTTAAATACAGACTATTTGCAAAGTTGCTTCATATGTTATATACGTTCTATTTGATGACAATAAATAATTAATGTTAATTGGAATATTAACTATTAAAGTGGTTGCCTGGTAAACCAAAATCCCAAAAAACTCAAATGACTTGTCTTTATTCATCTTCAAGTGTTTTCTTCTTTGCTAACTTTTTCTGTGCTGTATGTAGCCTCCCTTCTCTGCAGTTGAGCCGCAGCATCTTCTTTTTGAAAGCTGTATTTTTCTTTGCTCTGTGAAACTGCTAGCATGTTCATTCTTCCGTCCGGTTTCCGGTGGAATTGTTCTCTTTTTTCCCCCAGCCTCAGACTCAGTGCATGTCCCTGTTTCTTCCTTTACAGTATGTGAAAAGCCTTGGAAGGCAAGACCAAAGAGGTTCAGCTTTACACAAGAGCCACCTACTCCTGGGTAAATAGAAGGGCTTCCCCTAGGAAAAGGGTTTAAATTTTGGGTAATTTTTTAGCAGTTTTGTATTTTTTAAAAACCCGTCTGAAAACGGACTTACAAGCTCCCCATAGACTTTAAGGGAAAATCCCTCAGCAGTCACACTGATGGATTTCTGTGGACAGTTTTTTACACTGCCGGGTGCAAAAAAACTTAAAATGCTATTTTTTCCCCAGTTTCGGGAAAACAAAAAACATTGGGGTTCGAAGGGGGAGGAGAATCTGCAAACGCGGACAAAAGCCCCCCCCTGCGTGAAAAAAAAGACCAAATCCCTTTGGAAAAAAATTGCCCGTTTTTGGTCTTTGCTGTGTAAATCCCCCTAAGGGTTTCCCCCAGGGCTGGGTTTTCGGGGGTTTTTCGGGTTTGGGGTTTTTGCAGACTCCTGAAAAACCCGGCTGAAAATGAGCAAAATGGTGCTTTTGAAAACCCGTGCGCAGTCCCCCTGCAGGGGTTTTCCCCACCGGGGGTTTTTTGCCTGTGGGCGCTCAAGATACTTTTAGCATGTTCATTCTTCCGTCCGGTTTCCGGATGGAATATGAACACCTCAATGGGAGGGGGAGGGCTGTTCTCTGCTCATCGCGGAGAAAAGCTGTACCCCCCGCGGCCAGGGGATGGCTGCAAAACCGGACAAATACCGACCGGATAAACCGACCGGTATTTGTCCCTTGCAGTGTGAATGCAGCCTAATGCTGTTCCTGTGTGTTCAAACTCACAGAATTGCTGAGTTCCTTGTTATCAAATAGCTGATATAGATAGACTGGAATCCCTCTAAAATTTCATGAAGCTGCATTACAGAACTATGGGAGAGATTATTTAGAATTTTTTCTTTTTTCACTGGACAACCCCTAGTTTCAGTTGTTGGATAGTTTCAATGGTGAATAATAAATCTAGAGCCAAACACTAACAAGGCAGATTTTCATAGACATGGATGACATTTGACTTGTCCAGCATAAATCCTCCAAAATATTTTCGGCTCAAACCGACAAACATGGCAGCATTTGTTTTATGCAGCTCTTTTTCATATTAAACAGTATTTACTCGCTGCTTATAATGCTTGTTTGAAATCCCATCGTAATGTTCATGCTTCATTAGAAAGCAGTTGGAACTTCGAAAACAATGTTTTATTTGCTCGGAGAGTCATCCAATTCCAGCATTGTTGACAGAACATCTGGCTATTGTGTAACTGCGGGGGAAAATAAAAATGAAATATCATGTGTTTGTCGGCATCAAACTTCACAAATACCTGTCTTAAAATATGGAAATTGCATCACCTACAGTCCTCACACATTATACAATAAACAGGATCATCAGTATTATGAAGCATCTGAATCCAAATCAAAATTTGTAACAGCCCCCACCTGGCATGTGGTGTGTATTATTTTAATGTATTTTTAACTCCTTAATGACTTTCCACCACCTATAGACGTCGGGGTGGTGCAGGTCATCTGAACATAATACAAATACCCCGAAACAGCTGTCTGTAGTTGAACTGGTTTGGCTCAAATCCCTTTCACATTGCTAGGATCCTGCAAGCTACATGTGAATTGAGGATAACTATATCCAATAGAGTGCGCTGTGGAGCTCCTCAGCTCTTTTCCCATAAACCTTTGCTTCATGATACACCATTGCATCATACTTGTCACTGCAGCTGCAGCACTGCAGCTGTGCTAGGAACAGAGCTTTAATTAAACCTCCCCTCCCCGGTGCTTAACCCTTTGATTGCCACAGTCCGTAACTACAGCATAATCAAGGGCATTCCCCTTATCCATCGGGTGATCGGGACTTCTGGTGATCTGATAAAGCCCGGGAAACATCTGTTCAGTCAGTCCTTGGAACCTAAAGTAGCCCCAGTGCTGTCTGTATAGGAAGCCTCCAGTCAGGGCACAGTGTGTGCTGCCCTGACTGCAGTCTGTGTCATACTGACACAGAGTCCAATGTATTAGTATATTCATGTAAGTGTAATAAAAAAAATTGTAAAATAATTATCCCTTCACGCAATTGTGAAAAAAAGTAAAAAAAAATTAAATGAAATAATAAAAATAATGAAATAAAATAAATACTTAATAAAAAATAATTGTGCATACATTACATAAAAAAACAAAAACTACACGTATTAGGTATCCACACGACCATAATAATTGTAACTGTAGAATTAATCTAACAGGTTATTTAGTTTGGAATATGAATGGTGTAAAAAAAAATACAAAAATTTTAAAAAATGAAAAAAATCATGCAGTAATTTATATGTAAACTTAACTATGCTCCCAAAAAGTACAACATTTGCTGCATGAAATGAGGCCTCATACAACTGCTTAATTGAAAAAAATAAAAAAGTTAGGATTTTTGAAACGCAAAGAGGCAAAACCTAAAAAAATGCGATGGTCATTAAGGTCTTTTCAGGCCTGGGGCTTAAGGGGTTGAGTAGGGGAGGGGTTTGTAGCCCTCATCATGCATAAGGGCTGGGTTATGCACTTCCACTCATGACACGTTGGATTAAATTTATACAACTAATGCACAGTTAAAGGGGTGTTTTCAAAAAGTCAATTCCTTCTGAGAGTAGTTACAAGACAATTGCAGGGAATGGGGAGACAACCATGCTTAGGCAGCTCTCCCCCATTTATATCTATGGGAATTCCAAATATATCCTAGCACACAAGCTTTGCTATATTCGTAACTCCCATGGAAATTACTGGGGAGAACTGTGCACACGTGACCGTCTCCCCATTCACTGAGGCCGACTCGCAGAGAGCTACTAGCCGACCTCTTAGAAGTAAGTACCTTCGTAGGAACACCCCTTTAAGTAGAACTCTTGCCCTCAGCCTAATTTTCCATTTTTTTTAGAAGCTTTTTTGTATATCTTTATAAACAGCTCCATGTTTCCTCTGCACTAATTTCTACAAATGTACCTTTAAAGAAAATGGATAACTTTCCACTAAAACATGCCTGTAAAGGGTGTGGATAGCTTTCCATTAAAATGTATTTTATTATTGAATTACTATAATTTAAATAATTCAGAATAATATTATTTGAAAAATAATCATTTCTTTTTTCCTATTCAAACAGTTTATTAAAAGTAATCATAAACACAATCAATGTACAGAAAAATCAAATGTCACATCATGCTCACGTAACTACAGAGATCAAGCTTATACACCCGATGTAACACAAAAACAAACATACAGCTGAGAGACGTCGGCATAAGTCTGTTGCCCCAGAAGAGGAGACCACATACTTAGGAGTCCCTTGTTTAAAGAAATCAGATATAAAGCATGCAAAGCTGGAATCATGATAAAGCCAATGGTAAAGAAAGTGCTGGCTACTGTACATAAATCTGCATAAAAGAGAGAAACATTTGTTTAAACCCAAAAAGATAACAGTAATAACAGCTAAGCTCAAGGAAAGAAAAGACAAACGACTGGGAACACCCCAGGGGGATCTCAGTACACACTTAAGGCACCAAATTTCGCAGAGACCCAGAGACACACCAGGGACGGCTATACAGTACCAGAGAGAAAAAATAGGAGACACAGGGGAGCGATAACTACACCTTTAGTGATAAGAGGAAAATTCCGGGGAAGCCGTAAATTGAAGCCAGGCTCTCCAAGTCTGGAGATGTTTGACCGATAACTGCTTGTCTTCCGCTCGTATCTCCTCCAGTCGCTGTATGACAAAGAGTTCCCTAAACCAGTCGCTGATAGATGGGATAGTGGTAGAACACCACAAACGAGGTATCAGGGCCTTGGCAGCAATCAGCATAAAGACGATAAAGCTGCCTCTAAGAATGTGAGTCGACAGAGGGATCGCAAGTAATAACAGAGCTTTCGGATCATTCTGCAAGGTAGTGCCAGTGATTATTTTAATAAGGTCAATGACCTTTGTCCAGAAAGGCTGTAGAGCTGAGCACTCCCACCAAATATGGAGCATAGTCCCAGGTGCCGATCCACATCTCCAACAGCTACTCGAGACAGAGGGGTATATGTTATGGCGAAACTGAGGGACCCGGTACCACCGTGAGATAACCTTAAAATTGTGTTCTTGCAATTTGCAAGACATCAGGGATTTATAAGATAATACGTACGACCGGGTCCAGTCCTCTTCCGTCATGGATCTCCCAAGCTCCCTACTCCAACCATCACAATACCCGGGGGGTTAAAGGAAACATCTCCCGAAGGATCAAGTTATAAATCTGAGAGATCATGTGTGTCGATAGAGCTTGAGCAGTACACAAAGACTCGAACTGAGTCAATGCTCTGTGGAAATTAAAGAAAGGTTTGTGTGCCCCATAATAATGATGGATCCTCATGTAGTTAAACCACGAGTGGGAGGGGGAGCCCAGGAGATGCGCAACTTCTGAGAACGGCCGCAGGCCTGAATCTGAGAGAAAATCTTTGAAAACTAGGGGCCTCTCTGGATCGGACCGGCGTTTTTCACTGGGGAGGGCTATCTCAGGATTGCCACTAATCGGGGTCAACGGCCCACCCCATCTAAAGAGCCTGGTTGCTAAACCATAAGAACGCCAGGTAAGTAAAGTGACTCGTGCAACATAAGGGGGGTTTTCAACCCAACCCTTTGGCCCCCCCAAAGAACCTAAGCCAGGGCAACGAAGAGAGAGATGCATCAAGCATCATTTCCTCAAGTCTTATCCACAGCTTTGACTCCCGTAGCTGACACCAGTTAACTAATCTAGTCGCAGTAGCTGCCAAATAATATGCCTTGAGATCCGGTAAGGCTAAGCCCCCCTTCCAGCTTTGGCAGAACCAAAACGGTCCTGGCTATTCTAGGGCGACGTCCTGACCAAATGAACTTCCCAAAGCACTTAGAGAGTATTTGAAAAAAAGAGCGGGGGAGAAAAATAGGGATCGTTTGAAAAAGATAGAGCAGCCTGGGGAGGACATTCATCTTCAGAATATTAATTCTCCCCAGCCAGGAAAAATCCTTCCTGTCCCAGCGAGAAAGATCGGAATTGATAATGCCCAACAAGGGCGCAAAATTAAGGTCAAACACCTACTTCAAATCAGCAGGAATTTGGACACCCAAGTATTTAAAGGAACCAGTGGCCGAAGTAAAAGGGAAGTTCTGTTTCAACCGAGCAACTAGGCCGTCGTCGAGACCAACACTTAGAGCCACTCATTTAGATAGGTTAACCTTAAAGTTACTTAGCTGCCCAAAATTACTCAACACTGACATGAGTGATGGGAGAGAGGTGAGGGGTTGGGTGATATACAATAATAAATCATCCGCAAATGCGGCACATTTAACTTTAAAAGTATTAAGAGAGAAACCCTGTATATCCTGATTAATGAAAATAATCATTTCTATTTACAAATTTATTTTATTATTCAAAATTTAGCAATTTTGTAAATAGTCTTTATTTAAAACTTCCTATAATTTTGCTTATAGTGACTGGTATTCTGGAGAGGGGTCTGGGTACATTTATAGATGTAATAATATAAGAAGTTACAGTGACCGGATTCTGGAGAAGGGTCTGGATACATTTCTAGATGTAATAATATAACAAGTTATAGTGACCAGGATTCTGGAGAAGGGTCTGGATACATTTCTAGATGTAATAATATAACAGGTTATAGTGACCAGGATTCTGGAGAAGGGTCTGGATACATTTCTAGATGTAATAATATAACAAGTTATAGTGACTGGCATTCTTGAGAAGGGTCCGGAGACTTTTCTAGATGTAATAATATAACAAGTTATAGTGACCGGGATTTGGAGAAGGGTCTGGATACATTTCTAGATGTAATAATATAACAGGTTATAGTGACCGGGATTCTGGAGAAGGGTCTGGGTATACATTATAGATGTAATAATATAAGAAGTTACAGTGACCAGGATTCTGGAGAAGGGTCTGGATACATTTCTAGATGTAATAATATAACAAGTTATAGTGACCAGGATTCTGGAGAAGGGTCTGGATACATTTCTAGATGTAATAATATAACAAGTTATAGTGACCAGGATTCTGGAGAAGGGTCTGGATACATTTCTAGAGTAATAATAAACAAGTTATAGTGACTGGCATTCTTGAGAAGGGTCCGGAGACTTTTCTAGATGTAATAATATAACAAGTTATAGTGACCAGGATTCTGGAGAAGGGTCTGGATACATTTCTAGATGTAATAATATAACAAGTTATAGTGACCAGGATTCTGGAGAAGGGTCTGGATACATTTCTAGATGTCATAATATAACAGGTTCTAGTGACCGGGATTCTGGAGAAGGGTCTGGATACATTTCTAGATGTAATAATAATAGACAAGGTTATAGTGACCAGGATTCTGGAGAAGGGTCTGGGTACATTTCTAGATGTAATAATATAACAAGTTATAGTGACCAGGATTCTGGAGAAGGGTCTGGATACATTTCTAGATGTAATAGTAAATAATATATGTCTAAGGATTTGAAGAAGGTCGTTGATCCAGGATTTTCTGATTGCAATGGGTTGGGAAGACATTTTTTCCTAAATGAGACAATTAAAGTTGTACCAGGTTTCGGGAAAAGGGGTCTGGAGATTTTTCTAGATGAAAATAATTAATAATTTAGTGCCCAGGATTCTGGAGAAGGGGTCTGGATACATTTCTAGATTAATAATAGAACAAGTTAAGTGACCGGGTTTTGGAAAGGGGGTCTGGTACATTTCTAGATGAAATAAATAACTTTTATAGTGACGGCATTTTGAGAAGGGTCTGGATACATTTCTAATTAATAAATAACAGGTTTAGTGCCCGGGATTCTGGAGAAGGGTCTGATATATTTCAGTTTAAATAAAAAGAACAAGTTTAGTGACCAGGATTCTGGGAAGGGTCGGGAACTTTCTAGATTAAAAAATAAACAAGTTATAGTGACCGGATTCGGGAAGGGTCTGGAGAATTTTCTGAGTAATAATTTAAAAAACAATTTATGTGACCGGGATTTGGAGAAGGGTCGGATCAATTTTCTAGATTATAATAAAACGGGTTCTAGTGCCCGGGTTCTGGAGAAGGGTCTGGATACTTTCTGATGTAATAGTAAATAAATTATAGTGTCAATTCAAAAGAAGGGTCTTGACCCCAGGATTTTTCGATTGCCAGATTGGGGTGGGGAAGGAATTTTTTCCCTAAAATGAGGACAATTGGCTTCTCCTCATGGGTTTTTTTTGCCTTCCTCTGGATCAACACTTTAGCAAAATAGGCTGAAATGGATGAACGTCTGTCTTTTTTCAGCCTTACAAACTATGTAACTATGTCGAGAGGCTGCTTGTGGAGCAATCAGATAAGAGAAAGAATAGAGAAGTGATTGGTAACCAAAAGAAACTTATGTAACCTAGCAATAGATAAAATCTTCTTTATCTCCAGAACAAAGCTAAATTAAAACAGCAATGTATTTAGTAATAGTCTTCATTGACCTTTCCCTACATGATAGAAGCTAATCATTGTGTGGAGAAGACCCCTATAATATATTAGTCAAGGTATACTCAAATAGTATGTTTGTTAGCATCATGTGCAATGCTTTTTATCTTCATTTTATGTAGTATTTCATTACTATGGTCATAAAAATACTGCTTCATTTTAAAACACCATCTACAACAGAACAACATGTACTGTAGCTTTAGCTATAACACATAGGTTATAAAGAAACCGGCCTCTCTCAGTTATATAACGTTATCTGGGGACTGCAGGGTTCTGTAACATTACAGGTAGTAAAACATGAAATATAAGATACAAAACAGCCTAGTGCAGGTTGTTACTGTGCAATGGCCGTGTTATGCAATGCTTGTCCGGATATGTTTTCCAGATCAGTGTGTTACTATCAGAGAGGAAGGTGGTGGATAAGGTTATTTTGAAATTATATACTGTTAATAAGGTGACCTTTGGGAAATTTCTACCTATTGTCCTTGTATTTACAGCATCTGTCAGCATTACTAATTCATTCACTACCATTGTTACTAACATTAAAGAACAAGTCCATTGATCTCTAAGGGCATGTTCACGTGTTCTCATAGTGCAGCAGTGGCCTCAGTAAAGAAACAATATACATTGTGACAAAAAAAACTTCCTAGAATTGTTTCTGTGAAAAAATTTTCTTTGCATTCTAAAACCACAGTCATAGGGCGACATGTATAAACGGGGCTGCGCCTGAAGTCTGGCCCATTCGCTATATTGTTAATCAGGCGCACTCCAGTATTACGCACATTACAGAGCCCCACGGCAGTTGTAATGGCCTAGATCGGTGGCGTACTGAGCTCGACCAAACGAGCGTAGCTACACATTGATGACTTTTTATCGGCAAATCCAGGCGCATTACTGCTGGAACAGGTAGAGCACTTTAAAAGTGGTTTACCTGAGCCAAAAGGGTCGCTTTGTAGCTAGAAATTGCTAAATCTATGACCCCCCCGTAGAACAGGTTAATAGATTCAGGCGCATTCTATGCTACTAATGCGTGCAAAAAAATAAATGGCGCCTGGGCAACAAAATCATACATGTCGCCCATAGTTTTTACAGATAGATTGTGTGATCCACCGTCTTCCCCTTCTCAGTCACTTGTAACATTCCATACTAAGTGAAATAACAAGTTGTCCAGCTCAATCCAAGTGGTGGAAAAAGTTAAAAACTTTTTATTTATACACTCGTCTTTAAAAGCGTAAAGACTGTCGACTTTAAAGACCGAGTGTTATAAATAAAAAGTCTTGTCTACGTATTTCACCTATGGATGAGCGTACATACCTGTTATTTAATTGGACTATTACTGGATTTTGATCCACGCGCATCCGGCGTGAGTTCTATGGTGTTATCATACGTTTGTGAGTGGACTGATTCCATACTAAGGTACATAAGTTGTGATGACTGAAGATAATGTTAAGGGGGCTTGGAACATTTAACAGAGCTCCTTCCAACTTTTACCATGGAGCCCCATATACCCCTTCTTCTGCCTATTTTCTTGCATTAATTTTGTGCTGTGACATCACTGTGTGCATTATGTCGGCATGGTGATATGTTTATATGTTTTTTTACGCACTGTGATGTCAACTTGTGATGAAGACTTTTTTGTGCATGGGGGCATATATATAAAGGCAATAGCACCGGGAGTATAGCATAATTTGCGCCAAAAAGTATGGTATACATGCTGTGCACCACATTTCTTATGTGTTTCACAGAATTTTTAGAGACTTTTGCACCTCCATAAAGGGTGTGTGGCTTAGTATCAGAGACGTAACTTGAAGCTCCTGGGTCCCAAAGCAAAAAGTGAAATTGGGAGCGCCAGTGTTATTTATAATACTGGTGTCTCCTTATGCGGCAGGAGGGCTTTTGGGCCCCCTCAGGCTGCAGGGCCCAGTAGCGACTGCTACGTCTGCACCCCCTATAGCTAAACTCCTGTTTAGTATAAAATAAGACAACTAATAGAAGGTGTAAAGGTAGACTAGACAGTCTTAACTTGTGCCAGATTTATCAATAAAATGATTCAAGTGGTGCATTTCAGGACTCCAGCACCACTGATTGGAAGTTACATTCCTTAAAGGGTTTATTCTCATCATGCACTTTTACAGAGCTACAGCCAGCTTAAGACTCACACTTCCTGGCCAGGCTGTAGGTGGTATATGGGATATAGCAGTGTTTCGAATATCAGCTAGCTATTCCTGTTAAACTGACATGATTGCAGAAGATTTATAAAGTGTAATATACAAGGCTACAGAGCTCTAAAAAGTGAAAGCTTCTCATTTAGTTAAGTAAACAAAGTATGTTGCTAGAGATAAGACGTTGCAGGGAGTGACTTAACATGGTCTGAGTGACTGAGTGCACCTTGGAGCAATAAAAGATAAGAGAGAGCAGTGAGAGGTAGGAAGAGGTGGTCGGTAAGCAGAGAAATGTGTGATGTAAAAGGAAATAAAATCTTCTTTATTTCCTGATCAAAGCAAAATCAACAAAGCAATTTAGTTAGTTATAGTCTTCATTTACCATTCCCTTCATGTTAAAAGCTAATCATTGTAGTGAGAAAAACGATATTAAAGTCCCATCCAACCCACCAAGGAGCCTTGAAACATGACTAGGAGTATAAGATAGTTAAGATAGTTACTGTCTATAGACAGCTAATTTGAGGACTGTGCCCCTCTTTAGAGCAGAGCAGGTTTCTGGCTGACTGGGTGAAAGACTTAAGATGTACCTCAAAAGGACTAATATTAATGAGAATCACCACAAAGGTGTGTGGAGACATACAAGCCATGAATGCTCCTCTAAAATTTAAATAACCTCAAAGGAAAGGAACTAGGACTCCAGCGCCACCTATCGGACATAACATTAAGGACAAGGACATATTCGACTCACCAGAGCCTTGAAACATGACTAGAGGTTTAAAGCCAAGCCAGTTACTATCTGCAGGAAGCAGTTTTGGGATGTTTGTCCTTCTTCATTGTAGACCAGGGTTCTGACTGGCTAGATGAGAAGCTTTAGATGTAGCTCAAAAGGGGTAACATTCCTTAAAAGGGAGAGGCATCATGAAGCTGTGTGGAGACTTAGAATCAATGAAGGCTACACAAAAATTTTAATATATGCAATTAACCTTAAAAGAAGAGAGCGAGGACACCAAAATTATTTATTGGACATAATATTCTTTAAAGACATATCCAAGCCACCTTGAAAGAGCCTTGAAACATGATTAGGAGTTTAAAGCCAGCTATCAGCAGACAACTGTTTCAGGGTTCTTGCCCCTCTTCAGTTCAGAGCAGTTTCCAGCTGTTTGAATCTGATAAGGAATGCTACTTTCAGTAGTTGGCACTGGAGTGGAGTTCTAGCTCTCTTGCCTTAAGCTTATTTGAATATTTAATCGGGTTTTACCAAGAATGAATATCCAGGTCGCAGACAGCTAGCTAGCTACTAGCCGACCGTGCATGAGAAAGAGGATTGCGGTGCTTGCAGTCATCTTCCCCAACTATACTGAGTTCTCAGTGTAGACGAGTGAATGTTTGGCTATATTGGAACTCCCATAGAACTGAATTTTGGAAGACAGCCGCCCTCTACATTTTCATGAAATTCGGCTTGCAGCTAGCTGCAAACAGCCTATGCAGTGAATATTCATTTGTGGCAATTCCCCTTTAAATTTTAGTGGAGCCTTCATGGCTTGTAGGACTCCACACACCTTCATGGTGCTTCTCTCTGATAAGGAACATTGCCCCTTTGAGCTACAGTATCACTTTGTGGTTTAACTTAGTGCAAGGAGTGGAGCCAAAATCATGAAAAGTTTATTTACATGCTTAACTTGCCGATGAATTTCTGATGTCATCGGCCGGTTTTCCCCTATGGTTGCTCACTGAGCACCTGGCCCTGCGCACATTCATGAAAAATGACAGCATGCTATTAAAAGAACGTGATTAATAACTGCAGCACATGTACTGGATTTTTTTACGGCTCGGTTCACATCTGATTTCGTTGTTCCGTTTGGAATGATGGAAAATATAACACAACAAGTTGCACTCTTTTTTTTTCTAAATAATGAATACCACAGTGGAAACCCAATGGCCCATTGTAATCAATAGGGTCTGTCAGTTGCCATGTGTCTGTTGTGAAATGGATCTTTTTGTGTCCATTTGCACTTCTGCAATAGAGGTTCCCAACAAAACCTCCAACGCAAGCCTTAAAGGGGTTGTATCATTACATTAAATGGTCTTCAGTATAAGGGGACAGTGAAAACAAGCAACTTTGCAATTGGATGTCATTAGCAAAGCTGTCTAGTTTTCACTGTCTTCCTTATCTTCGTTTTGTGTAAACACTGTTCCCTAGTGCCGGTTGGATTTCACCTCCTTTCATTTCATTGGCTGACGACTCTACTAATTTACATTCTGTCTGGCCCCTGGTCATATTCACGGGAGCATGCATTCCTGCCTCTCTCACTCAGAATAAGGGACCAGCAGCATTTCACTCTGCACAGCCAGGAGCTCCACAGTAACACTGTAGCTGCTTCTACAATCAGAAAACAGCAGAATTGTGCCTTGGTGCCTAATGCTCCTGCGTGTAAACTTAGAAGGGAGAGAGATCTGTGCTGCTCTGGATGAGTTCATAGAAGACTGGATTCAACTGTAACAAACCTCAAATCTTCTGGTAAGAAGAAAAATGTATACAAGCTCACCACTCCGGATCGCACGTGTAGTGAGCAAGGGCGCCCGTTTGCGCCCGAAACGCGTTGATTGTCTGTACCCTCCTGCACATGTGGAAATCAAAGAAGGCTTTGTTCACACCTTTACCGCTGGATCCATCATCATTGCTTGATGTTAGTAACAAACCTCCAGCTGTGAGAGGAGAAGAGATCAGTGCTCGGAGTTCATAGAAAACTGTCTAGACTGAATGCAGGCCTGTGGTATGTAAACAGCTCTTACAAAATAAGACTGCATAGGGAGAGGAACGACCCAGTGACATGTGGACTCAGACAGAGAAGGGGAAGATGTGCTATCCCCTCCCACTGATCTCAAACAAACACTGACTCGGGAGCGAGCATGAACAGTGAAGGGGGGGATGAGGTCATCCCCCTTCAGTTAAGAAACACTGAGCTGGGAGGGGAAGAAACACCCCTGGATTTCAGAGCTGAGAAACTGAAAATGCAATGAAACACACGAACTGATGAAGCAATTTTTTAGCAATGTATCCTGGCAATAGCACGTAAATACAGGATATCCCTGATATAGGAATGGGAATGCTTAAGTCAATTAAATGTTCTATGCAATAGAAAAAGCAAAAAAACCTGCAAGTGAAAACCCAATGGGTCCACTGTAATCAATAGGGTCTGTCACTCACTACATTGATTCATCTCACCTCAGTCCTATTTTCTTGTTTTCATTTTGAATTCAGGGGCGTGTTTACTGGCTTCCACTAGGCTGCAGTAGAAGCTAGGTCTGTAGCTATAGCAACCAGCACTGCCAGCCTATCATGAGAGATTGAACAGATCTGTAGCTATAGCAACCAGTGCTTGCAGCCTATCAGGATAGATCAAACAGGTCTGTGGCTATAGCAACCAGTGCTGACAGCCTATCAGGAGAGATCGAACAGGTCTGTAGCATAGTAACCAGTGCTGGCAGCCTATCAGGAGAGATTGAACAGGTTGTAGTATAGCGACCTGAGGAGCTGATGCAGCCCATACAAGAGGGGATATCTAGGAATAGGTAGGACACTGTTAATGGACACATATTGCAAAGTGACTTGTTTTTGCAAGAACTTTAACATAATAAGCAGCAATCCTTGTAGTGAGACAGCCCCTTTAATGGTAACTTAATGCCCCTTCTTTAGCAATGTATCCTGGCAATAGCATGTAAATACTGGATATCCCTGATGTATGAATGGGAATGTTTAAAGGGGTTTTGCCACAATCTCATTTCATATCTCGTGTACCCAGCTCTTCAGCTCTGTGTGCTCAGAAGGGGGCGTGTGTGATTTGTTTGAATTGCAGATCATGTGACCCAGCAGGATGACATCACCAGGTCTTTCCTCTCTGTAGTCAAAGAAAGGTCTGTTTATGTATAGAACTGTAAATAGCTACATTGTAGCTCAGATGTAACATTTTTGCTTTACAGCACAAGGGTCCTTGGTTCAAATCCCTGCAGGAACTTAACCTGTGGATTGTTTTTTCTCGTTATCAATGCACATACATCACTGAGGTTTCTTTTTTTTATTTGCACTTTTTGACTTATTACTATCTAGTCCAACGGACAGGAGTAGAGTGACAGCACCCGGGGTTTGAACACTCAGTAGCTACCTGAGAGGAGAGGTGATGTCTGAGCATGTACGACCAGGACTGAGGAGCTCTCAGCCCTGGTCGTATCCCCTGGAGATGAGCTGTAAACAATGGATCATTAAAGGAGCAGCGAAGACAAAAACGGTGCAGAATTTTGAATAATGATGAATGGTGAAAATGTTTATTTCATTTTCAAACTTCCTACATCAATTTTACTTCGTGGCAAAACCCCTTTAAGTTAATTCCATGTTCCATGCAATAGACAAAGCACAAAAGCCTGCAAATGACGGAGGCATATGTTTTTGCTGCATTGCAATCTAAATGCTGTTTTTGGACAACTTAGATGTGACCTGAAAAAATATCTATATTTAGTCCATCGTATCTCCAACCATTAAACCCATTATTGGATGTCAAAACACAACACAAAGCTATCAAAACTAGAGTGGACCTCTGACATGTATCTGTCAATGCTCCACTTATATAGGAAGCTCCAACGACTACAATATCCTAAAAGCATAGTGACCTAAAATGACCTTGACAAAGGAAAACATTACACGTGTATCACCAACCTGCAAGGTGTAGCAATCCAGAAATGTTTTGTCCACCACTTGAAATAGAAATTCACTTAGACATTTGTAGCTACAAGCAAGTACACACTCAATATAACATGTTCATAGTCAATTGCCTGCCCTGCAATATCAGTGTCATTTCAGGCTGTTTTTTTCCAAGATTTTAGCAATCCCATACTGCTTTGCCCTCTTAGTAAGGTTAGTTTCCCACTGGAAATTTTTCTGTTTATTTTCATGTAAAAAACCTTAGCAGTCCGAAAATAAAAAAATCTTCCATTATCATAGTCATTTCTACAGGACAGTCTGGAGAGCACTTTACTCTGTTGTCCCACGGCATGCTATAGGTGTAAGATGTATCATTTTTGTTTCTGCAAAATCAAAAAAATGCAAGAAAAAAATGCATGTTCATGTTTCTATATAATGTAGCATTCCTGGAATAGGGAAATACATACAACCACAATTAAAGAACAAACCTCAATGCAGCTCGTGTGTAAATGATGTAGATTGTCAATAAGGCTGCGCTGTGATCCCATTGGGGACATCTGTTGCGGGTATCCATTTGGAAGTCTGATCCCAACAGATCAATTAGAAACCTGCTCATTGGGGCTTATTATCAGGGTGGGATTTGGCTGCTTCTACCTTGTCCTTCTTTACTGGTTGTTAAAGTAACACTTGGGGAGATCTGTATGATCCAGTTTTTCACCCTTTTCTGGCGTTAAATGCTCCAAAGTGAGCGGCTATGATGTCTAATGCACCGAACGTATGTGTTAGGCGCATTGTTCGTAAGACTTGACACTTTCTAATGCGCCTAATATGAGGGAGCGTTCTGGGGGTGTTCAGGGGGCATCGCACCACACTCGTAATATTAGACACACATATGAATGTGGTTCAGCAAAACTAGGCGCATTACTGCTCGGACAGGCAGACCTATCTCAATGTGCTCTGCCTGAGCCTGAGGAGTCGCAGTGGAGCTGGATTTGTCATTAGGGCAAAAAATGTCCAATATTTCTCAACTTCCACCAGTACAATAATAAACAGTAATTTATTATAATTATCAAACTATAGAAAATGTTATTATTTAAATTGAATAAAAAGTTATCATCTAAAATTCATATAAAAATTTATAATGTCCCTAAAATATCAAAATATCTCCTATAAAATGTATTTAAAATTCATAGAATCTGTAACAAATTTCACAGTAAATAACCACTGATGATGATGATCAGATTTTTACATTTTTCATTTTTACTACATTAAATTTGAAATGTATTTTTGCTGCTCTCACCCTTTATTCTACATACAGCAAGAGCCAGCACAGCACAGGTATTGCTGGGACCTGTGGTTCTCCAAGCAGGATCAGTCCTATAGTTTCTATTCACTGACATGTTATTCTAATGACTTTTCTCTTTTTTCCAGCCTATCTATAGCCTTTATACATGTTTGGTGCATTACTTATGCGCCTACGTTCCATAATGCACCAAACACACAGGCGAGGGGCGGGAACTTTAGACACCATTTATAATCGCACAAAAAACAGTTTTATACATTCAGGCGCATTATACACTGAAAATACACTCACCGGCCACTTTATTAGGTACACCATGCTAGTAATGGGTTGGACCCCCTTTTGCCTTCAGAACTGCCTCAATTCTTCGTGGCATAGATTCCACAAGGTGTTGCAACGATGCTCAATTGGTACCAAGGGGCCCAAAGAGTGCCAAGAAAATATTCCCCACACCATGACACCACCACCACCAGCCTGAACCGTTGATACAAGGCAGGATGGATCCATGCTTTCATGTTGTTGACGCCAAATTCTGACCCTAGCATCCGAATGTCGCAGCAGAAATCGAGACTCATCAGACAAGGCAACGTTTTTCCAATATTCGAATGTCCAATTTCGATGAGCTTGGGCAAATTGGTGCCTCAGTTTCCTGTTCTTAGCTGAAAGGAGTGGCACCCAGTGTGGTCTTCTGCTGCTGTAGCCCATCTGCCTCAAAGTTCGCCGTACTGTGCATTCAGAGATGCTCTTCTGCCTACCTTGGTTGTAACGGGTGGCTATTTGAGTCACTGTTGCCTTTCTATCAGCTCGAAACAGTCTGCCCATTCTCCTTTGACCTCTGGCATCAACAAGGCATTTCCGCCCACAGGACTGCCACTCACTGGATGTTTTTTCTTTTTCGGACCATTCTCTGTAAACCCTAGAGATGATTGTGCGTGAAAATCCCAGGAGATCAGCAGTTTCTGAAATACTCAGACCAGCCCTTCTGGCACCAACAACCATGCCACGTTCAAAGGCACTCAAATCACCTTTCTTCCCCATACTGATGCTCGGTTTGAACTGCAGGAGATTGTCTTGACCATGTCTACATGCCTAAATGCACTGAGTTGCCCCCATGTGATTGGCTGATTAGAAATTAAGTGTTAACGAGCAGTTGGACAGGTGTACCTAATAAAGTGGCCGGTGAGTGTAGGACTCGACAATTCACTTCGACGCGCTTGGTTCCATACATGTCTCCCTTGGTTTTTGGAACAGGAGGGAGGTGAGATTCTGACTAGTATACACATTCTTAGTAGGTGGATACAAATGAGTAACTTAGATCTGGCACTGGTAAAGCAAGGGAGCCATCCCTGAAACACTATTTGATGTTGTTCCTGTGATGCAGGTGGTGTGATAATGTCATCACATCCCTGTGTTACTCTCAGGAGCTTGGTTCTTGTACTGTATTCACATACATAGCTTAATTATAGTTCTGTGTACATGTCCAGGAGCTGTGCTTCTGCTTTATATATGTACAGAGCTTGGTTCTTGTACTGTATTCACATACATAGCTTAATTATAGTTCTGTGTACATGTCCAGGAGCTGTGCTTCTGCTTTATATATGTACAGAGCTTGGTTCTTGTACTGTATTCATATTCAGAGCTTGGTTCTAGTTCTGTGTATATGTCTGGAAGCTGTGCTTCTACTTCATATATGTACAGAGCTTGGTTCCTGTACTGTATTCACATACAGAGCTAGATTATAGTTCTGTGTATATGTCCGGAAGCTGTGCTTCTACTATATATATGTACAGAGTTTGTTTTTTGTACTGTACTCATATACAGAGCTTGGTTCTAGTTCTGTGTATATGTTCTTAGCTTGGTTTTTGTACTGTATTTTTTTGCAGTGCTTGGTTCTAGTTCTGTGTATATGTCTTGGAGCTGTGCTTCTACTATACATATGTACAGAGCTTGGTTCTTGTACTGTATTCACTTACAAAGCTTAATTATAGTTCTGTGTATATGTCCGGGAGCTATGCTTCTACTTCATATATGTACAGAGCTTGGTTCTTATACTGTATATATATACAGAGCTTGGTTCTAGTTCTCTGTATATGTCCGGGAGCTGTCCTTCTACTTTCTCTATGTACAAAGCTTGGTTCTTGTACTGTATATATATATACAAAGCTTGGTTCTTGTTCTGTGTATATGTCCGGGAGCTGTCCTTCTACTTTCTCTATGTACAAAGCTTGGTTCTTGTACTGTGTTTATATACAGAGCTTGGTTCTAGTTCTTTGTATATGTTCTTAGCTTGGTCTTTGTTCTGTTTTATTACTGAGCTTGGTTACAGTGCTGTATATATGCAGAGCTGTTTTTATTTTAACTGTATTTATGTACTGAGCTTGCATTCAATGGTGTTGGTTCTGGCACCACACTGAGCCTGTTTATGACATGAGCTTGGTTATGGCACTGTAGTTTTGTATTATGCTTGGCACTGGTACTATAATTATGTACAAAGCTTAGTTCTGGCTCTGTATATCTGTATTCAGCTTGATTCTAGGGGCTGTATCCCTGTACTAATCTTTGGTTCTAGCACTCTATCTCTGTATTAAGTTTGAATCTGATTCTAAACTTGCACATTAATTTTTTATATCTGGGGGATGTATCAGAGGCTGGGAAATTTGCTGCACTTTACTCTTTTCACAGTGCAGCTAAGTGGACTGCTCATGCATATGGTAATATATGTGCACTTATACATCTGTACACAGTAGAAACGTTTCTTTTATAGCAAGCGCTGGTAAATAGGTATGTGCCCTCAGGGTCATCTTTTCCATTGGGCACACTACGCAGTTGCCTGGGGGCCCATCAAGTATAGAGGCCCCAGGTGGGGTACGCTTGTCCCTGGAATACAAGAAACCTACCCTGGATCCCTTGGTTGGCTTTGCTTATTTAACAGTTTGTGTATTTTTAGGATGTGCAAACAAATAAAAACCGTGGTGTAGAAGGGAGCCAAAGGCTCCCTGCCCCACCAATCAGTCTTGTAGACTGCAGGCTGCTGGTGTCCAGACATAAGTGATGTGATAATATGGGTGTGCTTGGGGGTGGCTAGAGGTATTACCTAGTGTGATGTCATGAATTTGGACAGGGCCCACTGCAGAATCCTGCCCAGGGGCCCATAGTGCTGTTAAGATTGCTCTGTGCACCCTTATTAAATCAAAGACAATCATGTTAAACATGATAAACCACACAGGTATGGAAAGTCTGTAGCATATTTCTGTTAAGTGCAAAAAATATACATTGAAAGTCCACTTTAATATACAATGCACTCAGAGTATTGGTATTGTTTTATTTGATTATTGGAGTAGCTATAATTTTCTGTGAAGTGCTCCACAGCCAGCACCCCACCTGGATATCTCTGTAAGCCAACTAGGGAGCCTGTTGTTAAAAATTTGCATCCCACACCTGCTTATTATTCTGTTGACTATCATTTGTCAGTACACGGCAGTTTGAAGTAATAAATGACAGCTTATAATTTTGTCGCTTTACAATTTTTCTTCTGGTCCAGCAGTTGCTATGTTAACTGGTGGCTGTGGACCAATTGTTATTGTAACCGTGAGGTATTGTAGATTTATTTCTAGTGATGAAAAAGCACAGGCCTAACGTTATAAATAGTGTTGCGCTTTGGATTCAATTCAAAGTCAAATTCAACCCAAATTCAAGCACTTCTGCTTCGGTCTGCTCACTGTGATTTTTGGCTAAAAATACCCAAGTAATAGACCATAGAATAATCACTCTAAGGGTATGTTCACATGCCGCATTTACGTTGCGTCACTTTCTGCGCCACAAAATATGTTCACTGCGTTGTTGAAAATGCAATCTTACTAGATGCATATTGCCTCCTTAATTCTATCACGGTGAGTATATGCCTCATAGTGCATTTTATTTTATGCAATTCAGAGTTTGGCTGCTTCTGCTGATGTTCGTGATGAAATCACTACAGTATATTAATACATGTTGATTTTTTGTTCAACAATAAATGTGAATTATTGTTCATAGAAAAAAAAACATCCCCTAAAAATAAGTCTTAGCTCGTCTTTAAGAGCAAATATTAATATAAGACACTGTCATATTTTTGGGGAAACACAGTAGTTACATAGTTAGTACAGTTGAAAAAAGACAAGTGTCCATCAAGTTCAACCAAGGGTGGGGAAAAGGAGGGATTTTAAGCCCAGCCTCCCCACTGGTGAATGCCCTGAAACCCACAAGGCAAGAACCAATCTGCTCCAGTGGAGACCTTATCTCTGACCCCAGAGCCTCCACCAGACAGGATCCAGAATGTTACATGGCTACATACGCATTAATATTCTTTAGTTCCAGGTAGGTATCTAAGCCTTTCTTGAAACTCTCTACAGTTCTTGCTGTGACCAGCTCCTCAGGCGGCTATTCCACAGATTCACAGTTCTTTAGAGTGAAGAACGCTCTTCTTCTCTGGAGATTGAATCCTTTTTTCTCTAGTCGAAGGGAAATTGCCCCCTTGTCTTTGAGGGGCTTCACTTGAAATAATTTCTCCCCATACTTTTTGAAGGGACCATTTATATATTTATATAAATTAATCATGTCCCCCCGAAGCCATCTTTTCTCAAGACTAAATAAGTTCAATTCTTCTAACCTCTCCTCATAGCTAAGATGCTCTATTCCCTTGTAAGTTTGGTTGCTCGTCTTTGCACTCTCTCTATCTCTTCTATAAACTGGGGCCCAGAACTGAACAGCATTTTCTAAGTGGGACGCACCAATGCTTTGTACAGTGGTAGAATTACATCCTTGTTCCGCGAGTCCAGGCCTCTTTTAATACATGCCAATATCTTACTTGCCCTAGAGGCAGCTGATTGACACTGCATGCTGTTCTGTAGTCTATGATCTACAAGAATGCCCAGATCTTTCTCAACAAGCGATTCTCCAAAATTTTCTCCCCTAGGACATATGATAGCTGTAGATTATTTCTCCCCAGATGCAGAACCTTACATTTATCCACATTGAACCCCATTTGCCAAGTGGCTGCCCAAGCACTCAGTGTGTCCAAGTCGGCTTGCAATTCATGAGCATCTTCCATAGATTGCACTACCCTGCATAGCTTGGTGTCATCTGCAAAAATCAAAACCGTGTTATTGATCCCTTCCACTATATCGTTAATAAATACATTAAATAAGAGAGGACCTAATACTGAGCCCTGCGGCCACCACTCACACCCGGGGACCACTCAGAGTAGGAGTCACTTACCACCCCTCTCTGAGTAGGATCCAGCAGCCAGTTTTTAATCCAATTACACACTAATCTCTAACCCAATGGATTCTAATTTACTTAAACAAACAGTTATGAGGGACAGTGTCAAACGCCTTTGCAAAGTCTAAAAACACTATATCCACAGCCACCCCACTATCAGGACTTCTACTCACCTCTTCATAGAAACAGATCAGATTGGTCTGACAACTTCTGCCCTTAGTAAATCCATGCTGGCCATCAAAATAGTTGTCAGGCACACCAAAAATTACGAGAGTAAAATACGTGTCGTGTGAATTAAGGCGCGTATTTTACATTGCAGTCTAAGAGAAGTGTTTCAAATATAGTTTTGGGTGTATTTCAGCACATATCTTGGCACCAAAAATCATGCTAAAATATGCCGTATCAACATACCAATTGGAGTTGAGGTTTAGGTTAGGGATTTTTTACTGGTCCCCTCTGATCCTGCAGTGATTTGATGTCACTTTCTAGAAAAAAGAAAAGAGAAGGGAAGCGCTCCTCTATCCTGAACCTTCAGGTTATGTTCACACGACAAGGATTTCTAGGTATATTCCACGTGGACTCCGTCTTGAAATCCTTGTTGAAAACGGAAAGAAAATGATACCCATGGACCTCAATAGGAAATACATGTTGTAGTTCATACATGGATTTCATGTGGATTTTAAAATAGATCTGCGTCCAAACCCAACTGGCATGAATTGGACTCTTTCTGACTGCAAACCGCCTGTAAAACCATATCCAAAACAAACAAAAAAAAAAAAGCTTCATGTTACATGGTTACATAATTAATACGGTTGAAAAAAAACACCCATCCATCAAGTTCAACCAAGTGTGGGGAAAAGTGAATGATGGGAGGGATATAGGGAGATTTTTAAGCTTCGTTTCCCCTATCGATGAAGACTTTGGAACCCAAAAGGCAAGAATCAATCTGCCCTAAAGAAAGATTTCATTTGTGATTCCAAAGTTGCCATCAGACTGGGTCCAGATATTTTATACGGCTACATACGTATGAATATTATTTAGTAGTAAATGGTTATCAAAGCCTTTCTTGAAACCTTCAGCTGTTTCTGCTGTGACCAGCTCCTCAGGCAGGCTATTCCACATATTCACAGTTCTCATGGTGAAGAAGGCCTTTCTCCTCTGAGAGTACGTTCACACGGCATTTTTGGATAAATTTTCGATCTGAAAAACGCATCCAACATGCAGCTGCGTGTTTGGATGCATTTTGTCTGCAGCAGGATCACACCCTATAGTTTTAAAGGGCGTCTGCTGTGTAAAATGGATCAAGAATTGACATGACAATTTTTTGAACAGATCCAAGACCCATCAGAAAGACGCATGTACACGCATCGGCGATCACTTGTCTGAACACCAGTGCATGTTTTACAATGAAAGCAATGTAAAATCACTGCACATTGTTAGATGCATATTTGGATCTGTTTAGGGCCTGAAACACGGATCCAAACACGCATCAAAAAATGGATCCAAAAGCGCCATGTGAACAGCCCCTTAAATTTAAACCTGTCTGGAGTTGACAAAATTTAATACATCTGCCTATCTGTGGGGGACCAACCCCTTAAAGGGGTTTTATCGCTACAAGTCTGTCTCAGATTAGGGGGACAGTAAAAATAAGCATTTTTTGTAATTGGTTTGCATTACCTCTGTCACTGTTTAGCAGATTGGGGTTTTTCGTAAATTTTATTCTGTTTCTGCGCTGTGGTCGGGACCGCCCCGGCCGCATCCCCCCCCCTAGACACGCCCACTGCGTGATTGGCGGCTGCATTTCATTCAGTTTTTGGGGATAGCCCCCAGACGGGAAAACCCTGAAAACCCCCCCCCGCACTGTGATTGGGCCTCCCCAACTCTGGGGACATGTATGAATCCGCCGGGTGGGGCGCACCTTTCTGCCAGTTTCCCGGGGGGAAATCTCCCCTGTTTTATCCCCGGGGCCGTGGCACCTCATACTACATTAAAGTCCCCGTGCCTCCCCTGTGTTTTTGGACGGCGGGGACTGAGGGCCGTGCAGCGTGCGCCTAGATTCGGCGCCAGATGCGGTCATACATGGGGGGAAAAAGTCCGCCGCCCCTGGCCGGTTTTTGGGCGCATGCGGGACTGGGGCGCATGCGGGGCCCCCTATGATTCGCCGCCCAAGGCGGTGCGCTCGACAGGGGGCAAAGTTCCCTGCCCTCACCATTGTGTGGGGCACAGTGCGGGGACAGGGGGCGCATCGGGACTTAGGCGCGTGCGGGAAGGCCGAAAAACATTTCCCGAGCGGGGAACAGCGAGAAATTTTTCCCAATCGGTGCGGGTAGAATCAAAAATCGCCTTTATAAAGGCGTTCAACTTTCTCAGGAAAAGAGCTGAAACCCTAAAAAATAAAATATACAAAAACAAAATCATTTTCCCCAAATACCCTAATTAAGAATTAAAAATTTTGGGAAAATTGCGGGAAAACATTTTTCAAATTCAGAAATCTATTCGTTTGGCCCGGCAAAACCAGCCAATCAAATAGGAGCGACGTAAAACCATTAAAACCTAGGGGAATTTTTAGCCCAAATGAACCCAGGGGGGTTTTAGTTCAAAATCGTAAAATGCTGAAAAAGCGATTGGGTTTAAACTACCGGGGGGTGGGAGCTCAGCCAATTAAATAGAGGGCAGAGATCCCTTCTAGCCTATGGAGAATTTAGACCAATCAGAATCCACCGGACAGTTTAAAAAACGTAAAAAAAGCGAAAAAAGTTTATTGCTGAGCGCGGGGCTCGGCAGCTCAGCCCAAACAGAATAGGAGCGCGAGACCCATTAAAACTTTTGGAAATATTCCCCAAACAAAATAGGAGCGACAAAGCCCTTTTTAGTCTATGGAAAGTTTGACCAATCGAAACCCCGGGGGGAAAAATTCAAAATACAGTAAAAAGACAGAAAAGACTGATTGGCTGAGCTGCGGGGCTTTGGTATCCCAGCCCAATCAGGCCGAGTACTTCTCCCCTTATAGTCTATGGAGGTGGGCGCTCGAAAACTCGGGGTCAGCGCCGTGCGGCAGGGGTTGAAAAAAAAATTATTTTTTTTAAATGTAAAACTCATAAAGGGAACCCTTTTAAAAACCCGAAAACGCGTTTTTCGCCGAGACCGGGGTACATAGGGAATTTCAAAAGAGAGAATTGCCGGGGAAAAAAAAGTATTTAAATTGTTTTAGTTTTTCATTGGCCGGGATAAACCCCAATAGAAAAGGGCGACATGTCCCCCTTAAACCTAGGGGAGTTGACCAATCGAATTTGGAGCGACAATGTCCCATTATTCCCATGGGAAAAAAAAAAAGCCAAAAACATATCAAAGGCGGGACAGTTCAAAAAACAGAAAAATGGAGAAACGAGCTGATTGGTTGAAGCGGCGGGGGCCGTCAAAACTTAGCCAATCAAGCGGAGCTACTTTCTCATTGTTCTATGGGGAAAAAAAAATTTACAGCGCCCCTGTGTTGGGGTAAGTTAAAAAAGGGGCCGTTATTTGGGCCCAATGGAGGCGAGCGACGCTCCTATGGGTTTTCAATGCAATCTGAAAAAGAAACTGTACATGGGCCCAAATAAATTTAAAAACCCACAAAGTTGCCCCCATTGTATATAAAACGAAAAATAAATGGGTAACGAAAAAAAAATATTACATCAATCAAATCATGTTTATTTCTTTATTTTCGTTAGCCAAGGATCAATAGTATGGGTGCAACGAAAATAAAGCTGAAAGTGGCGAACGCTGCGCCTAACACTGAATCCCTGCATCCGACAGCGGGATTCGAGCCGGGAGGCGCAGTATACGCCAAAAAACACACATGTCTCATCAGTTCCGGCTGTGTGTATAACTGCATATATCACAGACATATTCTCCTGTCTGGTAACAGAAGGAGAGGAGGGGAGGGCAGTGTGTATACCTCCATATACCACAGTCATAGTCCCCTGTCTGGTAACAGAAGGGGACAGGGGGCAGTGTGCTTCCTCACATGTCTCATCAGTTCAGGCTGTGTGTATAGCTGCATATATCACAGTCACAGTCTCCTGCCTGGAGCAGAGGGGGGCGGGAGGGGGCAATGTGCATATCTCACATATCTCACAGTTCAGGCTGTGTGTATAACTGCATATACCACAGTCATACAGTCTCCTGTCTGGTAACAGAAGGGGAGTAGGGAGGGGGCAGTGTACACTCCTCACATGTCTCATCTGTGTGTATAACTGCATATAGCACAGCAAGGAGCTTGTGGAGCCTGAAGGCTGCAGACATTAGAAGCATGCAGGAGGCTACAGAGCTGTTATATCCAGACAACCTTCTGCATCCCCTGCTTCATATAAAATGATGATGTCACAGTTCTTCTGTGAGAGGAGACACGCCTCCTGGGAGGAGAGACCCGCCTGCTGGGAGGAGAGGACACGCCTGCTGAAAGGACAGACTCGCCGCTGGATTTTCAAATTCAATTTCAGAGAATTAGCTGAACAGCACGAACAGTTCAAACAATAAAACTCCTTTAAAAAAAACTGGAATGGTCAAACCCAACTGACAAATTCAGTTAATACATTTCTAGGAAAAACACCAGGGAACAGCACAACACAAGGTTATAAATGAAGATGCTTAAGAATTTGTAACACAATGGGGACATGTATGAAAATTGGCGCCATCTAGACAGTAGTACATCTCTGTAGGTTGGCGCCACCTAGACATTAGTACATCTCAGTAGGTTAGTGCAGCATTTATCAGTATGTATGGAAGTGTCTCACAGCACTTTATAAAGGTGTTCCATTGCAGGGCACATTTATGCACCAGAAAGTGGCGCCAACATTACGCGCCAACATTTGTCTCAGCCTCACTACTTTCAAATCCCTATGGATCGGTATAAGGCCCTGTTCAAACGACGGATTTGGCCGCGGTTATGGCCGGGAGACGCGAGTTTGCGGCGAATTCAGGACGAGGTTTGGGCGCAGGAACCGCGGCGAAAGCCACGGCTGAACCCGCGGCCAAACCTGTCGTGTGAACATGCCCTAACAGTTACGTGACCACATTTTGTTGTGACATATTCATAAACGTGGCACGTCGTACAAATCTGTTGGGACTCGTCCCTGTAGAATTGGTACATACAAAAGTGTCGGGTCTGTCGGAGCAGGCAGCAGATTTTGATGCAGGACAGGTCATACATCTGTCGGACAGGGCTGCAACGCAATTTTTTGGGCTCAAAGCACGGCAGAAAACTGGTGCCCCAAGAGTTTGCTAAACCAGACATATCAGGAATGGCCATAGGTCCTCTCTAAAACATTTGTGGGTGGTCAGGCCTCCCATAACCATACTCCCACTTTTCTTTCCAAGAGATAGCTCAGGTATAGGACGATAATTTACATCATTTTCATTGCCACAAAACTGGTACAAACAGTTGATACATTGCCTCCAGTGGTTTTCATATAAGGCTAGTGCATAAGCACAGAGGGATTTGTGGGATCCCACAGGCAGAAGAAAATGAACACCAATTTGAAGAATCTCAAAGACAAGACTGTAGCTCACATTTTAGTGCCAGATTTTTCTTGTGTTCTCTGCTCAAATAATGAAATCACTGTATTGATTCCTGAATTCATTCACAAAGCAAGTGCTTTCCTTATAATTACAAACATCGGAAAGGATTTTCTTTCCTTTGTTTGATGTGGCCAGACCTCCCTGGGAACATTGCTAATCAAAGCATACAGCTGAATGCAAAATCGTTCTGTAGTGAAGTTCAAAATGCTCTCCACGGGCACTAGGAGAACTCGCAGTACATTTTGTGCAGTTGTATTCACTTATCAGACCTTCTCAGTCCTAGACCACCTCATGGGTCATACGCTATAGATGTTGTTATAGAGTTGTCGAAGCTTTAAAACCAAGGCTGTTTAAATTGTGTCGCTAGATGTAAGTGACCATATGCCTATTTTACAGTTAAAGGAGTATTCTCATCTTATTGATTAGCTTTAAATATGTAGGCAAAGGTAAGTATTACCAAATACAACACTTTTCTGATTTTGCTTCCTTTTAGAGTTAGAGCAGTTCTTATCTCTTGCTAGTTTATAAAAGTTTTCCTAGGCTGCAGAACACCTCTCTCTGTTCTAGCAGTGGCAGCAATGATGACATCACTCCCTGCTGTGTCTTATCATCAGCACAAGAGGTTGTTTATCTCTGTAGTTTTGTAGCCTTCTGCCCTGCTGGTAAAAACCCCTCCATCACCAATGTCCCTCTAAAAGACTCTGTTAAGAGCAGAATAGCTGAAATATTAGTCATTGCTGTTAAAACAACCCATAGCCTGAACTGAAAGTAGGAACCCAAAGATGTAGAAGAGCCCACAGCCTGAACAGGAAGTGGGAGCCTGAAGCTGTAGAACCACCCACAACTTGAACAACAATTGGCAAACTCAAACAAATTGAGCCTTCATGCATATCGGGGATCATGAGGCTCAACAGTTGCCCGTTAGTGTATGGCCATCTTAAAGGTATTGTCTGGTTCCTATGACAAGGAAATACTAAGCTCCTGAAACCTACACTCACCGTCGTCCAATCCTCCATTCCAGCTCTGAGTCTTTCTGGTCTTCTGTTTATGTTCATCTTCTTCCCATTGGGAGAGTCACTAATGCAGCCACTGATTGGCTGCAGCAGTCACATGCCTCTGCTTACATCATCGTTTGGAAGGAAACCGTTCCGAACAGTGATGAAAGCGAGGCAAGTGACTGCTGCAGCCAATCAGGGGCGACATACCCATTTGGAAGGAGAGGAACGCAACCAGAGAGACCCAAGGTTGGAACGGAGGAGTGGAGAAAGGTGAGCATCATTTTTTTGCTTTTTTTAAAGGGGAATTGGTGGCATCAGAACCTTTTTTATAAGAACCTAATTTTTATAAGAATTGTTTTTTTTATTTTGACTTTAAAATTGTAGTGGAATATAGTGGAATAAGAAAAGAAAAGAAGGATTAAACATTTTGCAGCCATCAGCAGTTGTTTCTAAGGGAGTAAAATACATAGGAGAGCATAGGCTATAAATACAGCTCAGCCTGTGTACAGCACGTAAGGATAATAGATGCATGTTCAGTAGCTGAATCAAAAATATTCCCAGTGGAGAGAGGGATCCCTGTGGGTTTTAACATCATAGCAAATGTGCTGAGGCATGGTGCATGTGCTCTCCGCTCTAAAATAAATGCTGCAGATGTGGGTTATAGAAGAATAGATCTGCTACAAGCAGGCACAGTATATTACAGGGGCCCCTCACTGAATTGCCATTTTCTACTTCTGAACTGTTGTCTTCTTTACAGCTTTAGGAATAAATTAGTATTTTGCCCGCTTCAGTTGGCAAGGTAATGAACTATCTATCCCCGGGGGGTGGGGATGCTCCAGCATTCTAAATAAAAGGTAGGCTTGGGAGCACCATAGGTATAGATGCATGTATCACTCATCTTCTGTGAGTCAGTCTGTTACACATGGAGCATCTGGTTTAGCATGCTCCCAATGTACTCATGTTCCCAGTAGCAGAAAAGTCACTATATTGTTCAATGAAAATTCTAAAACCATGCAGTAAAAGAAAAAGAAAACCCACTGTACAAAAACCTTAGACCTGTAAAGGAGGGACTTTCCAATGACCTCTCTCAAGGTCACCAAGACGTGATTGTTAGATGACCTTCTAGCACTATTTTGTTATATACAGTGATACACGCTGTATAGTCTCCCAAAAGCCAAAAGGAATTGCAAGCTGTGGGCCTGTAAGGCTATGTCTATGCAGTAATGTTAAAAAGCCCTCCAAAATCCAACAGGATTTTAACACTGATGGAATGTGATTTTATGCGCATATTAGGTGCTAAAACTGCAGTCATTTTTTGGATTTACCATTGGTCCCATACATTCAATGTACGGAGCCAACGGCAAATCTGGGCAGAATATCCAACATGTTTTCAAATCCGCCGGATTTTGAAACCGATTGGAAAAAAACAATACTGTGAAGACTACAGCACGGATTTTTAATTGCACTGTGTACCGTCGGATTTTCAGCGAATTCTAAATATTGTATCCGCCAAAAATCTGATGGTATTACCATGCTATGTAGACAAGCCTAAGATAGCTCTATCAACGGACAGTAAGGTCAAGGGTCTAATAGTCACCAACATGCTGGGAGTCAGTTGACGTCTTTACTGTCAAGGAGACAATTCGTGCTTAGCAGTTTCTCAGATTCGGTATTGCACTTCCAACTTGTGTTGATATTGAATATAACGTAAATCTAAGTGAATTTTGATGGACCTGAATAAAATTTGCTAAGAAATTGTGCAAAAATTGTGACCCTAACGCTAACTTGAGGTAAAGGTTATGTTTTTTTATGGGCTTTTAGGTGTTACCTTACATTTCTGCAGAGCTCTGGAAAATGTAATTTCCGGTTACTGTAATTTAGGAGTTAACCTACTCTTCTGTAGAATGGTAAGTTTACCCATAAAAACCTGTAAAAACCCTAATCCCAATTTTGGGTTATGGTTATGGATAGACATAGGGTTAGAGTCAGAGAAAAAAATACAGGTTTGGATGTTCTTAACCAAAATTTATTCACAGGTTCTGTCAAACCAGTGTCGAACCAGACAGGGACCTATTCAAGCTAAACTACTCAAAATTCATGCTCAGTGCAATAAGCATAATGGTTCTCATAGAGTGGGACAGTTTTTAGTTATGACAGTTGTTAGGTTAGTGGGGAATAGGTGCAGAGCTGTCTTAACAGCATTTTTAGCCCCCGGGCATAGCACTGCAGTGGACCCTGCTCAAATACATTATATCACAGTAGGCCATGTCTCTAGCCAACCCCAAGTATGCCACTTATGTTTGGACACTAGCAGCCTACAGTATAAAAGACTAATTTGTAGGGCAGGGAGCCTTGGCTCCCCTCTCCACCATGTTTTTTGGGATCCAGGGTATGCTTTATGTATTCCTTGGACATACATAGACCACCTGGGGCCCCTTTACTTGTGGGGCTCCTGGGCAACTGCCGAGTGTGCCCAATGGAAAAGATTGCCCTGAATAGGTGCAGTACCATTTTCACTCACAGTCTCTTGAATCTAAGGCAGACCTGATCAACTTGATAGAAGTTGGGGTCCAAACCACACGGGAACACCAGAGGACTGCCTGGGAACACCCCCAAAACTTGATGGGAATTCCCTTCTTTGAGGTAGGGTTTTGCCTTATTTATAGTCCTAATTTTGTGGACCAAATCTTTTGGCAGGACTCAAGTAGGACATATGTTGTGCAGGTTTGCTTTAAGATTACTCTAGCTGCTTTCTCTTGGCACTCGCTACCCATTCTAGTCACTGCCAGCCACTTTCAACAGTCCAAGTCCTGGCGGGAAATGAATGATAAAATTCATGGTCCATACATGACCCAATTAGTAAGTCCCCACACTTTTAACTGTGTCAGGCATCACTTCAGGACAGCAGCTCATAACTCTGCACTCAGCTCAGAGTTTTAGAGTCAACTCATTTTATGGGATTGCTAGGAGTGGACCTCAGCACCTACCAGTTACCAATGTTTTGTTTTTTTTCTTCAGTCAATACATTTGTATTAAATTTCCTGAAAAAAAATTTTTTTTCCAAGAAAGGAAAAGCAAACAAAGCCTCTTGGTGGTGAAAACTAACAGACAAAACAAAAAGAGCCATGGTAAAGAACGAAAGTACAAAACCTGACAGAATGTTATCATACATATTAGTCAAGAAACCTCTTTTGACCTAGGGTCAAAATCCAATAGGAGCACCAACTAGTCATTTAATATACAGAAGAAAAGTATAAGATTGCTAGAGTTAGACAAAATATTTTGAGTCAGTCCACAATTTCCATTTGGTTTTAGTACAGAGGACTAAATGAGGTGGGGTGACCAAAGTGGTTTCGCAATTGTTAATAATTTCAAAGAGTTGAGCTATGTTTGAAGACTTCCAATGGAACGCAATTGTTAACCTGGTTGCTAATAAAAGGTGAAATAATACCGTTCTAAAAGAAATATCATAGTTTTCCAGGGTTAAATCTAAGATTGCCAGCTTCGAGAGTAAGGTCTACGTGAAGCAAATCTCGAATAAGTGATTGAACCCGAGTCCAAAAAGACACATGTGAAGCGGAGCTCCAATTGACCCACAAGCTCTCCAGCACAAGTTGAGGTACCCTGGGGAGATGTGCAACAGCTGGTTTGGGGTCAAGTACAATCTAAGATGATTTTATTTATAAGCTCAAGATGCTTAAAGGGGTTGTCTCACTACATCGATTCATCTTCGTCCGGTTTAATCAGTTTCTTTTTTTAACTCAGGGGCGTGTATACTGCTTACTACTGGCCTGCAGTAAGGAGCTGCTGAGGACACCAGGTCTGTAGCTATAGCAATCAGCACTGGCAGCCTATCATGAGAGATTGAACAGGTCTGTAGCTATAGCGACCTGAGGAGCTGATGCAGCCCATACAAGAAGGGATATCTAGGAATAGGTAGGACACTGTTAATGGACATATATTGCAAAGTGACTTGTTTTTACAAGATCTTTAACATAAAAAGCAACAATCCTTGTAGTGAGACAACCCATTTAATACATCTGGAATGCCTGGTAGAGATAGTCGTCGCTGAGAACCAAGATTCCTGAGGAAACCTTAGGTTGACAATTGTCTTTGCCGTTTAATGATGAAACCTGGCAAAGTAGGTGTCTGAGACTAACTGGGAATAAGAAATGGACAAGCCTTTATCATATTTCAAACCTTTCCTAAGGAAATGGTAAAAAGGAGCATGTGTAGTTACCATTGTTTTTACAAGGTGTCTATGCTATCGCCTACTACTTTATTCTCAGCAGAATGGCACAGAAGTCCAGGAATTCTTCACCACCTAGTTGCCAACCAGATACAATACCACCCACCTTTACAAATAAATGCAACATATGTACAATACATTTCACAAGCCAAGCATTTCATACATCTTCACCCAAGTCTGAATACAGGCTCGGACTGGCCCACAGGGGAATAGGGGAAACCCCCGGTGGGCTCCTGAGCATGTTAGATCTGGAGTTGTTTTTTAACTGCATATACATCCTCAGATAGGGCAAAATAAGCAAAGAAAGAAAGGCAAAAAGCAAGATTCAGAGTATAGGAGGCCTGTACAGTCATTTGCAGCAGTTGTAGTGTGGTCCCCTAAAATAAACTCCACCGGTGGGTCCAGAAAGAGCTCAACTGGAGGGCCCCAAAGTCAACTCCACCTGTGAGCCCTAGGAACCCCAGTCCAACACTGTCCGGATACCCTCCTTATAGGCTTGTAGATTGAGAGGAAACATCTGACAAACTTTTCGCATTTTTACCGAAGTACCAGTTGATCTCTTTTGGCTTATTACCTTGATTCAGCGCAATGATAATGTTGGTCAAGAGATCAGTGGTTGCCATTGAACCATTTAGATTGGTGTTATTAGGGCAGCTTTTCTGGACGATATTAAGATGACTTTGTAGTTTCATCCTCTTTAATCAGAAATCTGAGAATGTCTATAAGCAGATAGCATGAAAAATCTATACATTTATGGCGGCTGTATAAACATGTTCCACCTTGTTCTCTGGTAAGTCTCCTTAATACCGACAGGATTTTTATTTTAAGTGACAGTCTTAATTAGTTCATGCTGAACTTCCCTTCAAGAAGTTTCAAACAACTCATAGACACAATGATTACAGCCCTGGCTGCTCAGGAGAGTGTAATGCTTGCTACCATGGTGCTCTGTGCCCCAGGAGCTTTTCTGGTGGGGATTTACTAAAGAACAATGACATCTCTCACTCACACATCTGTATACAGCTCCATGGAAAAAACTGTCTCCCGGAGCCACAGATTGTAACTTTGCTTGGCTTATTGCATAAGTTAATGACTGTTTATCCGTGTCAGCTGTGATTTCCCTCTACTGCTTGTGGGTTATTAAAAGAAGACAGATTTATATTTTTTTATTTTTTTAGCCAGACTGACTGACACTTTGGCACTAAACCAGTCTTCATTTTTCCAAAATCATGCATCAGGTTCTCTGAAGAATTTTCATTGCAGATATAACATAAGTATATGGTTGTATTATTAAAACTGCAAAACAAAGGACTCTGTAAAATAATGCACATTTTCCTTGCTTGCATTTTCCACAAGTTGTGAACTCCAACAGGTAGAGAGAGCAAAATATGCATTACTGTTGCAGTGGGTTGGCACACAAGCATCAGGGCAACATGTCTCAGTCTGAACAGTATAGTAGATACTATATTTAGGATTGAACTTAAAGGAGTGTTCTCATCATGTTGTTTCACAGAACCTGCTCTTCACAGCCAGCTTCAGATCCCACTTCCTGTTTAGACTGTAGACAGCTCTCCATCTTCAGACTACCACTTCCTGTTTAGACTGTGGGTGGTTATCCAGCTTTAGGTGCTTACTTCCTGCTAAGGATGTGGGTGGTTCTACAGCAGTGACTGACATTTAAGCTCTGATATTCCTAACTTAGCCTGTTAGAGAGACATTCATGATGGAGAAATCTAAACAGCAGGGAAAAAGGCTACAGAGCACTAAAGGGCTAAAGTCTGTCAGTAAGAAACATAAGCAAGCTCCTTTGCTGCTGATAAGATACAACAGGGAGTGAAATCAACATCCTGGCTACTGCTAGAGTAGAGAGAGGAGGTCAGTAAACTAAGGGAAATTGTGTATACAAGTAGGAGATAAAAACTGCTCTAACTCTGAAATGAAGCAAAATCATAACAGAAATGTATTGTCATTAACCTTTGCCTACATGTTTAAAGCTAATCAATGTGGTGAGAAACCCCTTTGACACTTCTGGAACCTTGTGGATGGATACATGGGTGGTGTACTGAATGAATCTGCTTATGCCTAGTGTTTCTCAAATCTTTTGCTGTTCAATTGAAAAAAAATATATAATTTGGGATGTCTTGAACTTGAGTCTTTTCACTCTGTCTCAACCCTAATCCTAGCAACAGCCCTAACCTAAAGTGAGGTTTTTTCACTGGTTTGTACCGCTTAAATTACTGGAACCAGACGTAAAGTCAGCCGAACCATAAGCACTGAGGAGCAGCAAGTCAACCCTTACAAACTAGTAAAAAAAAAAATTAAAAAGAACCTAACCCCAACTTTGGGTTTGGATTATGGTGATTTTTTGGCAATTTTTTTTTTTTTTTGTGCATCGGTCCTGGAAATGCTGCAATACCAGGTCAATGCGTGGAGTGGACAGAGCAAGCTCTTCTTCCATCTCCCAATTCCAAAAATCCATTCAATACGTGGTCCCCAGATAGGGGACGCACCAGATATCAAACCGACAAGAACAGACACTACACTTGATCTTAGCCAAAAGGCCGAGAAGCAATAATTTTTGGCAATTTAAGTCAGACTGAATTTGGCTTTGACCCAAAGGGAGTTTTAGACCTAGACAGTTTTCATACATGTAGCCCTTGGTGCTCTTCTCATTGTTTGTTTTAGTAAATCCTTGCCTATCACTTGCATTAAATCAATCAATATTACTGTTGCCAACCGTGTCTTGGAAGGTCAAGAGTAGATATGTCTCATTGTCTACTTAAAGGGAATGTGTTATCAAAAATGACTTATTGTTTAACTCACATTTTTATGTTCAACACATTTTTTAAGAATATTTGGTTATATTTTTTTTAATTTTTCATATCACTTTCAGTATTTTTTAATAGTTCTTAATTCCTGCAGTTTTCACTTTGTCCACTAGGACAAAAAATAATATAACACTTAATGTTCTGGATAGAAAGGTTCTAATTAGTCTGGTAATTATAAGCACAAAGAGGGTCAAACTGAAAGGAGACACCAGTGTGAATAGATAACACAGGATCCACCAGTCACAAGAGGAGATAATCACCAGTTTTCACCCTTTCACCTCCCTGCACACTGGTTTCTTCCGAGATCACAGAGCATGACTAGAAAACTCTCCTATAGAAGTGAATGGGACTGAGTCAGTCTTAAGTCTCCTATGTGCATGAAGCTACTGTAAAGCATCTCTCTGACTGCTGTTAAAGCAGTGCAAACAAGGCCTAGGGGCCAAAGTGAAAACTGCAAGACTTAAGAATTATTAAAAAATATTGAAAGTGATATGAAAAATTAAAAAAATAAAATAAATAAAATTCCTAAAAAAATGTGTTTAACATAAAAATGGGACTTAAACAATGACTTATTTTTTGATGACACATTTCCTTGAACTATGTGTTGGGGACTATGTAGTTACTGTTCACTGCTCACTTTCGGTAATAGATTCTCATTGAAGCTGATGGTATCCATTTAAATTTTAGTTTCCCCCGACTTCTAAGTGTAAAAGGTGTAGGAAACTGACAAAAAAGGATGGAAGTGTGAACATAGTCTTACAAATGTTCAAATACTCCTAATTTTTCTTCTTCGAATTCGTTGTTAATTTTAAAAAAAAAGCTAAATCATTGTAAATGCCATCAAAAACCTTTAATGCCTAACAAATCTTAGATGTTTTTAGAAAAAGTTATAGAACTTTAATTAGCAAAAATGCAGCTTATCTGGCATTACATGTAATCATAAAGAGATTTATTAGATTTATTTAAAGACTGATTTTTTTTCTACTTAGAAGGGTATTCCCATTTCACTGATTCGCTTTAAACATGGAGGTAAAGGTAACTAAAGACTATTACCAAATATATTGCTGTTCTGATTTTGCTGCCGTTCTGTTAGGAGCAGATCTCATCTCCTGCTTTTGAAGACATTTATCCTAAGTTACCAGCCACCTCTCTGCTCTTACAGGCTGTAGCAGGGGTCAGGCTGATGACTCACTTCCTACTGTGTTCCTTATCTTGAAAGACCAGAGTTAGTTTACATTACTTACTAACAAGCTTTAACTCTTTAGAGCTTTGTAGCATTGTGCGCTACAGTTTACAAGCCTTCAGCACTTATGTCACTCTAACAGACACAGCTAGAAATAGCAGAGTTGCTATATCAATCACTGCTGTAGAACTGCCCACAGCCTGAACAGGAAGTTGGAGCCTGAAGCTTTAAAAAAGTATAGTGAGACAACCCCTTTAACACATCCATTTGCATCACATTAAAGGTCTTTTTCTATATGCCAGGAAAGTCTCCCAGTGTATACATGTAATAGAGGCCTGTGACGGATGGCATACAACTTATAGAGTCCTTCTGTAACACTGATATGAGGATGTAGAGGTGACTTGGCCTCTGGTGATAATTGGCACATTTAGCATGTATGTTGGGAGCTTTTCTGGTGTAGATTATAAACATAGAAAAAAATATATATAATATGAACAGGGCCGTACTAAGATTTGAAAAACTTAACCCAAGAGACTTTGTAAAAATGCATTGACTTATTCATTGTCTAGTAGAAAAAAATATTTTTTTAAATTATCTCCCATTGTTGAGTACTTTGGTAATGTACTTTTATTCGAAAGCAGAAAGTTCAAATGTTCTTTGTGTCTGTGATGAATAGTCCAATACTTTGCTATTAGCCTTTCTAAGATGCCTTTGGTGCAACCACAATTTAAATGCACTGTCGGATTTTCATTAATATATTTTCAGTAAATTTCAAGTTATTGTTACTTTTGACAGTTACGCTTTATTTTAGTGACCATTTTTGATTTTTATTTCTTAAACAGAAGGGTACATCGATATTGTCCACGTGTGGATATTGGTTTATATAATTTGGAAGAAAAAATAAAACAGAAAGTAAAAGTACTGCTTACTCCACCCACATGCAATGATTGACAGCTTTTCTTCCTTTGGTGTGTGTACAGAGAAAAACATCAACCAATGTATGTGTGTGTGGGCCAGCAGGACTCTCACTATCTCTTAGAGTCCTATCAGGATTTTCTCAGATTTTTACTCTGAAATCCTGCTTCACATGTGAACCTATGTATTACAGAGCTTAGATTTTCTCCCTTTATCAAATCCTACTCTCAGAAAGGGCAACATGAACCAACTGACTGGTTCTCTAAATAGTTACTCTGCAAGGTTAAAGGGGTTGTCTCACTACAGTTATTCATCTCACCTCAGTCCTGTATTCTTGGTTTCATTTTGAATTTCAGGGGCGTGTTTACTGGCTTCTACTAGGCTGCAGTCGAAGCCAGGTCTGTAGCTATAGCAACCAGCGCTGGCAGCCTATCATGTGAGAGTAAACAGGTCTGTAGCTATGGCGACCAGTGCTGGCAGCCTATCAGGATAGATCAAACAGGTCTGTAGCTATAGCGACCAGTGCTGGAAGCCTATCATGAGAGATGGAACAGGTCTGTAGCTATAGCAACTAGCGCTGGCAGCCTATCAGGAGAGATCAAACAGGTCTGTAGCTATAGTGACCTGAGAAGCTGATGCAGCCCATACAAGAGGGGATATCTAGGAATAGGTAGGACACTGTTAGTGGACACATATTGCAAAGTGACTTGTTTTTGCAAGATCTTAAACATAAAAAACAGCAATCCTTGTAGTGAGACAACCCCTTTAAGGGTGTTAGATATTTACATTGATGGCCTAAAGTAAATGGAGCTGATCTACCAGGACAAGGAGCAGCTTCTTGCAACCTAGTGCTGATGTGTGTGGTACAACAGTGAAGGAACCTTCCCACAGCAAGTGGGGATCTCAGGCATAAGAGCTCTTCCACACTGAGGACCTATCCCAAGGATTGATCATAGATGTACATTTCAGAACAAAAAGTCAACACAACTCTATAGTAGGATGACTTATATGTTAGTTTTCTGGACACTTGTTGCAAATATAATTTAGGCTCCTTTTGGAGGTTAAATGACCCTACAGTGAAACCTGATTCTCAAAAGTTGCGCTATGCGTTCTTCCTAAAATCTGTCTTCAGATAAATTTCAAAAGCACATCAGAAAATAACGACGAAGCCCATGAAAAACTCTTTATTTTTCTCCATTTCTTTATAATTGTATTTTCAAATTCATTTAATTATTTTTAAAATCATTCTAATGAATTTATTGTATTTAGAATTCATGTATTCGTGCTATGGGAAACAAAAAACTTTAAAGTTTCAAGATATTTACAAGCAAAATCATTTAAGTATGTGAACGGAAAGTACATGAGTGGAGTCAGTATAATTGTTTTTGCTGTTTAAGTTTCCCCTGGGAATAAATCAATTAATACATTCTGCGATCCTCGTCATCTACCGATGGCTTTTAATGTAGACTCGTTTCTTATTCTTCCCAATGTTAACTATAATTAATAAGAATATAGCCGTAGGGATAGATCTACATTGACTCAATGCTAAATATTTCTAACATCTAAATGGCTTATTTTATTCAACTGTCAGTTGTATAAATTGTTAAAGTGAAATCTTTGTAAATCAAAATGAATTTTTTCTGATTCGTAGGTATTCGGGAAGACAAAAAATAAAGGCGCTCTCTTTGTGTTGTATTGTAGACCCTTTAACCCCTTAAGCCCCAGGCCTGAAAAGTAGTTAATGACCAGAACAATTTTTTAGGTATTGCCTCCTTGCGTTTCAACAGTTGTAACTTTTTTATTTTTTCAATGACGCAGCTGTATGAGGCCTCATTTTATTTGAGACAAGTTGTACTTTATGGGGGAATAGTTTAAATTCACTTATAAATAATTGCAGAATTTTTTTTATTCATTTTTTTAATTTTTTTGTTTTTTACATTTTTTTTAGACCCTTCACATTTTATTCTTAATGACTTGTTAGATTAATTCTGCAGGTTATTACGGTCATGTGGATACCTAATATGTGTATTTTTTTTTGTGTGTGTAATATATGCACAACTATTTTGTATTAAATATTTATTTTTATTTTATTATTTATTTTTTTATTTATTTTTTTTTACACTTTTTATGTTTTTTTTAGTTTTTTTTTTCTTAAATCCCCTGAAGGGAGAACTGTTTTACATTTTTTTTTTTTTTTTTACACTTAGTAATGTATTAGCATATTCATATTTGCTAATACGTTGTAATCTGTGTCAGACTGACACAGGCAGTAATTAGGGTAGCTCACAGTCTGTCCTGGTCACTGGCTTGTTACACAGACAGCTCTGGGGCCAATCTAGGTCCCCAAGGCTGACTGTGCAGCCGTTCCCCGGGCTCTGTCGGGTCACCGGGTGTTCCGACCACCGGACAGAGCAGGGAAACCCTTTAATTGCGCTGCGGTAAGGCACCGCCGCAATCAAAGGGTTGCTCGTAGGAGATGCTCTGGGATCAGGGCTGTGTAGTACTGCCCTGATCCCAGCACAGCTGTGGTGCTGGGCGTCGTAAACCCCAAAGTCTGCAGCGATGCCAAAAGACGTCGCTGTAGACGAACGACCAGCACCAGCCGACGTCAAAAGTCGGTGGGTGGTCGTTAAGGAGTTAAAGGCTGTGCCAGGTGCTCTACCAAACACTGATTCACTGCATCAGCAGAAGTATTTTTTGTATCTTGGCTGTCTGGGATCTCAGGGTATCAATTTCCATTGCCCAGCATCATGAGAACACATCACACTAAAGTCATAGGAAATTCAGAAAGAACAACAACATGGCATATTTAGACATATGGCACATAAGCAATAATGAACTACATATATTTATGGATATTTATATATTTATATCTATGGATGTGAAAGGTTTAACTTGATGGAGATATAGCTTTCCGTGTTTTTTGTATTTTCTGTTTTTAGATCACAGCAAAAGCCATTAAAAAACAACAAAAAAGTTGAGATAACATTCTAGTGTGTTATCTGTCAAGTTTATTTTGCTATATTTATACCTCTGTTCTTTGGAACATAACGTTAGGGAATTGCCACTTAAGCAGTTCTCCACACAGGCAAAAAGAAGACTGAACAAGGGTAGCAGAATCTAAGGACCACTTTATGTCTATATTAGAGCCTACCACAAAGCAGGATGGATTTTGCTTAAGATCCAGGTTACGTTTTCAGAGAGTATTAGAAGGCAAACATAAGTGAGGAAGACAGACAGAACAAACAAGGGCATACACATGGATACAAGACAAAGGAAAACAAGGAACAAACAATTGTAGTCCAACTAACTGGGGTCGAAATCTAGGAGAATACGTAATAACAAAATCGAAAGTCACAAGAAAACCGGTCAGAATTGTGAACCAAGGAATATGCTTTAGAACGCAGATTAGCAACGAAAACAAAAGTCAGGATACCAGATCAATCACAGGCACCAGGAGAAGGTAACGGGGAGGTTTAAATACCCACCTAAGCCTCAGAGGTATGGAAGTCTGATTGGCTCTATTCCAAGCCCAGGCTAAGGTCAGGCAGTAGGTATTAAAGCTTAAAGAAAAAGAGACTGATAAGTGATGGACCACAATGACTATTCATGGATCCTTTAGATTCCATTTCAGAATTTTTAGTTTGTAGTCCTATACTTACAGCTAAATCTGTTGGAATTTGTGATGGAAACTCCAAATGTAGAGCTGGATACCTTTAGTCAAGCAATGCACAAAGCTGCTTCAACTTCTATCTTTGATGCATTAAAGACATTATAAAATTTCATACAAAAGTGGCATGTCCATTAAGCTTCAAAAGCAGCTAGTAGCCCTAAATTTTTTCTGCTTTGACATTGTGCCCCCCGAGCACTTAGAATCTCACAATTTACATGATACATTTAAGAATATCATCAAATGCACATGTTGGAAGAGTAGGCTCAGTGGTGCACATGAATAAGCATTGTGGTTCAGTGTGATTCAGTCATGGCAGATAAATGACCTTTCAGAATAGGGACATTAGGATGACATGCACTCAACATGTTTATAGAAGGGATAATTTTGTATATGGATACAAATGTGACATGTTGCAAATCTTCAAACGTTCTTACTGCTTCTACATGTTATTTTCATGTTGTCCTTAGAAACAACCTGCTGGTGTTTTAATATTATGGTTATGGATTAGTTGTCTGAATGATTATTTTGGGTGGCATGCCAAGTACCATAGCAAACCCTCTGGCAATCGAAAGTTAATTAAATTAAGGCTTTAACGCTTGACAACTAGAAATTGTGTGGAAGAGAATATAGAAAATAATTTAAAAGAAAAGCTACTGTAAATGAGAATTATGGGCAGCTAATAGTGAATATACAGTGTGTGAGCCTAGATTGGACAGAGCTTTAGTTCCATAAATGAGGTTTACAGTAAGAAATAATCCTGTAACCACAATGCTGGGAAAATATATTTGTTCTTATCCAAGTAGCTCCTGATTTTCATGTTTTTTTTCAAATAATAGTCATTAGACTGAATACAAAACAGTCATTGCTGATTTCAACTACGAAGAAAAGTTATAGGACATTGACCCGAATCTTACTGCCCCTTAAATGTAAAGTGGTTGTCTGCTCTAAGAAGCCCTTATTCAAACACTACATTAGGAAACTCTAAGTTAAGGACCATCACCTTTTAGAAAGAGCAAATACATAGAACATCTCGTGCTGTGGAAGACCCAGTGCACTAATGGGTCACATGGAAATCATGAACATTTAATGAGGATTGTGTAATAATTAATTTTCTCAGTTGTGGCACCTTAGGGGGATTGAGTACTTGCTACTTGGTTGCCCTGCATAAAACTGAACACTAGAGGTCCCAACACAAACAGGTCATTGGAGGTCCAAACAAAGAACAAGTTACTGGAAGTTGCAACAAACAAACTGATCAAAAATTTGATCAGTAGAGGCTCTAACGTGAAGCTGATCACTGGAGGTCTAAACAAACAACAACAACAACAACAACAACAAAAAAAAAACTGGAGGTTCCAGCATAACACTGGTGATTGGAGATCCCAGCAAAGAACTAATTACTGGTGGTAACAACATAAAACTGATCACTGGAGGTCCCAGCATAACTCTGGTCATTGGAGATCCCAGCAAACAACTAATTACTGGTGGTCCCAACATAAAACTGATCACTGGAGGTCGCAAGATAAAAAAGTCACTGAAGGTCCTAACTAGAGATGGGCGAATTGATTCTAACGAAGTGGAATTCGTTTAGAATTTCAGGAAAACTTCGGTTCGGAACGAAGTCGAACTTTGGGGTACTTCGGGTGAACGAAGTGTGCTTTTCATTGATAAAATGGCTGCGAGCACATGGCGTTACATGGGGCAAAGCACTCTGGGAGGAAGAAGGGCATAGCCTGCATGACATGTGCAGAGATGAAGCCAATCAGAGACCGGCGGGATTCTGTGACGTCACCGCACTATATAAGACCGAGCGCGCCGCTGGGAGCTCATACCGCTCTCACTGTACTGATAGGGAAGGTGCTGCTGCGGGTGATAGCGCTTTCTGAAGAACTGATTTTTACACAGCGATTTTTGTGGGGTGTCTCAGCTTGTCTCAGAGACTGTTCTCTGAATGTTCTATTTCTGATTTTTTGGGGTATTGGATCTGAAATCCAGTGTGCGTCCACTGCAGCTGCATATACATTCAATATCCAAGTGGGATCTAAGCCAGTTCCTGTTGTTTTCAGTTAAAGAAACAGCGTTTTTACAATACAAATACCACTTCATTT